>JAQGAV010004366.1:0-10424 GCA_034691345.1 Phasmarhabditis papillosa | reverse complement strand
CGAACATGATCAGAAGTTGTAGTTATTCGAGGACCGAATGAATTGTGTTAAACGAGTTGCTATTTGTATTTATTTCGTTAGAAATTGTTCATTTTTGGAGTTTGGTTCTTCTTTTTTCTTCTTTCAGTTTTATTCTCTGCAAACAGTTTTCTTCTGTGTATTCAGTTTACTATATAAGTTTTTTTGCATCATCAGTTGAAGAAAAACTGGAAAGTTTGGCGAAGAATTCGTTCGGGAAAACAGCTTTTTAACAAGAATAAACATGTTAAGAATACATTTCAATAAATATTAGTTAAAAATAATTTAGTATTGGTTTAATAGTGTTTTTTCGAATATGAATGGTTTCAAGAAACGATAAGGTGGAAAACATTTATAATAAACTGTAGCGAGGGCTGGGAAATGCACGGGGCGGTCCCAGCCTGGACTGACCGATATCAGTAATGCCACAAAAATCTAGAACGTTTCTTAGAGGGCTTATTGCCACTGCAAGTTGAACATGAGCAAAGTAGAATAGACCGAGAGACTGAGATAATAACTATCGAAAACTTCTATCTAGATGAACCTTTGATACAGGGGGATCGCATTAGTTAACTAAATAAGGGAAATCACCTACAGCCGAGGTTGGGGGAGTGATGATTGTCAGTAGAAGGAAGGCACAGAGGGTCAGATTAAATGCTGAAATAAGTTGTTACAGTAATTATTATTATTATTATTATATTATTTGATAATTGCTTAGTAATTAATAATAAAAGTCATCATAGCAGAAACGGTTCGCTATAAAGAATGCGCTGGTTGGGACTGTCAGTAGCCACCATTTATTTACAAAATAAATAATCTGTAGTTCCTGGCCCCCTGACTGGGGGTTGACCGCAATTTTCTTTCGATTTTTAAGGAGGTGTACCTCCCGAATAGAGAAGACTGCAGTTATATGCAATTATAGATTGATCAAAATGGACCAATTATCTTGGGAACATACTGTTCATAGTATAGGAATAAGGGTAACAAGCCCCCGGAATCAGTAACAGTAGAAGGGTTATACATAGTTTATTAATAATAGAGACATGACTATAACAGGGGGCATCTTGGGACGGGATCGACGAGACTGGCCTGGATAGTTCGTCCTCCCGGGTATTTATTTTTGTTACAAAAATTATATTTATTACAAAATAAGATATTCTGTAGATTTGATGTTCCTGTCCTGGCTGGGGGTTGGTCATTGACTCGAAGCGATTCAGGCATGAATTAGAAATTGTAAGAGTGCGGGATTTTTGAGCCATAAACAAAAAGATTATTAGGTTATTTATATATATTTATATGTATTAAAACTTATTTATTATGTTTCAGCCACCAGTACCAACACCAATCATGGATTAACTTAAACGAGTCCCTTCGACACCCAGTTTGAAATGTTTATTTATCAATCTATTATTGAAATTGTTACATCAATTTTGATTTACTAGTCTTATATTGACTTTCTTATTGTATAATACGCCTACCAGTGAAAATACATGTCCCATACAGGTTTACCACCTTTTAATTCCAATTGATTACTGTGTTTTTAAGAAATAAAGTTTAATTATGTTCATCACAATGACTACAACTCTGCAAAAAATTATATAACTGGTTTGGAGTATCATTAAACCCCAGCCAAGGAAACGACTAAGAATGGGCCGGCCCGGGTCGGGTTCGACCAACTGCATATGCCGTAGAACAATCATAAGCAGCTAAAAATTTCAACACGTCTTGAACGGAAAACGCGCCACTCATATATATTATGTAAGTTGCACCGAATAGCAAAATAATAACGAAGCATAACTTCGATATTCTCAACTGATGCCACCGTATTACCCATGGACGAACGTATTCCTTTTCAATGAAACGACCCATGCAAAGCTCATAACTTTTATTCGACATCAGCGAACACCTTCAGTGGACCAGAGCTGTTAAAACTTGGGGCCGGCAGGAAGAAATGTTGCCTTTCGGCTCGTGGCACCCCTTGTGAAGACTATATTCTCTGATTTAATAACATATCTTGATTTAAACTTTCGACGCAACTTAATCTGCCGCTGTTTGCAAAAGAAACAATAAAAGTGTAATGAATTGTAGCGCTAAATGGTAGCAACGGTAAGTAAGTACAGACAAACTACCGTCGCTTAAAACTACAACCAATCTCTATTATTAATTATTAATTAACTTTATATTCAAAGAAGAATAAAACGTTGTTGAACAAGGAACAATATTACATACAAAAAGTGAATACAAAATCAAAATCGCACAAAATTATAATATCCTGAAACTATTCTTCTACCACGTGGTATAGGAAAACGACGATTAAGTCTGTTTTGAAACCTAGACCGGTGTTCTTAATCCGAACAGAACTGAATTACTTAGGCCTTCCGGTGTGTCGGTAGCCAATATATCAAACAATACAATTAATAACAATGAATAAAGATTATTATATTTATTAAATACTAAAATAAACAAAAATAAATTATAAATTATATGCCTTATATGGCTCAATCACTCAACAACTACAATAAAAAGATGACAAAATAGCAGGTAGGCTGCTAAGCCACGCCTACTTTGCAGAGGGCGCGCAGCTAAGTGGGCGGCGTGTGCTAAAACGCGCACATTCCAGCCCGGGGAACGACGGAAATAATTAGAAGACCTTAGAGATAACAATATGGCACAATAGGTCAGCAAAATTAATGTAATAATAAAATACACTACAAACGAAGAAACAACGGGGAAAGGGAACGTTCGAAACGAAACCGAAGGAATTGAAAGCTTGCGCCCAATTCTCTGACACGGCTACGTTTTCAAAACGTACTGGCGATCATGGTAGGATGCGAACAGATGCGGACCATGGAATGGAGGGAACGGCAGCAACGGTTGAACGGGAAAACAGAGACAGCTTTTTAGAAAAACCCAACAAATTTCACTAGATTGCATAATATATTGATAAACAACAATAATAATAGACAAAGATATACTTATTTGTATCCTATCTTTTATTTCGATCATATTTTATTCACATTCTATACTTAATTGTAGAAGTTTTGTATATATGAATCACTTTACTGCATTATTTAATAAACATTATATTTATGTATTTCTTGTATGAACCTATTGGATTAGTTCTCCATTATTTCTATTCGCATTGTTTAATAAGCTAACTTTCTGTTTCACCTGCTCGACGACCAATGGGCTACGCTCGTCAACATGCAAGGTTCGTTTCACTTTCAACAGATTCAAACTTTTCTTCAGGATCGATTTTCTGTTGGATCCACTAATCAAAGGATCGAATCTTATGATATCATTTGGAAAACCGGTACGTGTTTTTCTTGGGAACGTTTTCACCGATCGTCGCAATTTCAGATGAGCTCTAATTTTTCGACATTTTCTATTCTTCAGTCTGGAAGATCGTTGTTTGAGAAGTAACAACATTTCGTTCGACAAGGTAGGAACATTAACACGTTTAGCTTTCAGTTTAGAACTTGTGCGTTTATCACCTTGGTATGTATTCAAACGTTTTGAATGTTGATGGGTCTCTTTGCACGGTTTTTCAACCATTATGTCCAAAGCGCATTCTATATTAGTGTAGGTTTTACACTTCCCTTTACCATCCTCACGTATTTCCTCACGTATTTTACGAACACCAAAAATTGCTGATCCAATCACGGTTGATACTACATGCAATCCTGAAGGTAACTTATTCGCTGCTTGATTTATTACCAATTGATTGTAAAAATCTGCACCTATAAGGATGTCAGGACATATAGTTTCGCCTTTGAAATTTGCATTGGTGATATCGATTTTTCTTTCAGCTACATAGTTCAATTCTTTTTCGTTCAATGTTACTGATCTTATACCATCGCTAATCTTTGGCGTTGTTAGCGCATTAACGACCACATGGTTTCCATACAAGTCTTTCAACATAATTTCAACTTCCCATCCTTTAATTCTCTCAACCCTTTCATTAATTCCATTCAAGAAATACTCTTTATCAGACAAGATTTTCAACCGCATTTCCTTAGCAAATTTTTCAGATACCAGCGTGCAATTGGAGCCCGAATCAAATAACAATGATGCTTCTACAAATTGATTGACTGACGGACTGAAGACACAACCATTGGATGTCATCAACACGGGAGATGATGGTAGGTCCGTTTCCTTATTGACTATTACATGATGTGTTTGTAGAAATTGCTGAGTGTGATGCTCATTATCTACGTGACCGCGATCTGGTTCTATGGTCGCAAGATGGACTCCAAACGAAGGACTATTACGATTGGTAGGTTGATCATTATTTTGCATTGCAGGATTCTGATGTGGACTATTATTGGCATGGAAACTACTGCGAGTTTGCTGTTGAGAACTATATCGACAAATGCTCGGATTGTGTAAACCCCCACAAGAACAGTTAGGCAATACGCATTGAAAACTTGCGTGATTTCCCCGGTAACATTTCCAACATAACTTGTACTCATTTAGGAAATTTTTCTTCTCTTGGATTGGAAGACGACAATTTTCGGTTTGATGATCCGCGTTCGGACAAAAGACGCATGATGATTCTTGGCTAATTCTACGCTGATTTGGTAGGTAATGATTCATAATCTTATTTGCAGTAATTGGAAAATGCGTATACTGTTGATGAGATCTTATGTATGGCTGATACTCTTGCTGATAATTGCATCTCGTTTTAATCATAGCCTTTTCACTGAAGTTTCTGCTAAAAACTACATTCTCTAGTTCAGTCATTAACTTTTCCACGGTAAAATCATCTTCCTTTGTCTTTTCAACCACCCTTTCAACAATAGATTGAGGAAATTTAGTCAGTATCAATCGATGAAACAGCAAGTTATTGGAATCTCTTATGCTCATTTTTGCACTATCAAGCTGATTTAATATTGCATCAATTTCAGCCAACTTATCCATACATTCATCCGCACTTCTGCCTGATTCCGGTAAATTTTCTAGCTTCTCAACAATGACATGTTTGTTAACAGATGCTTTTTCAAATTTGCGTCTGAATCTCTCATACATGTTCGCATAATTTTCAGTTGTTATGGGAATTCCTTTAATGCACATAGCTGCTCTACCTGTGAGACTTTGTTTCAACCTTATTCCTTTTTCTATTTCAGAAAGATCCTCATTCATATGCACTAGTTGGTCAAAAGAAGCGATAAACTCTGCGAAAGTTTCTGAAGCCCCGTCAAATGTTGGAACCTCAACACTGGTAAGTTTGATCCCGCTAAACTTTTTAATTGTGGTTTCAGGTTCGGAAACATGACTTTTTATCGGATCGACTGGTGTCTCCAAGATTGTTTCGCAATCGATTGTCAGGTCAATCTCGATGAGAAGACTGTCCAACGAGGATTCAATGGATTCGAGTGTATTTATCATCCCGGTAATATTTTTCTCCTTTTCCAATTTGTTTAGTTGCTCCGTTAACTGACTATCAGCCTCTGCATTTTTGAAATCGTCAAGAAGTTCATAATATACCGATGTCAACTTTCCATGTAATGCGCTTAGTTCATTTTTACACTTAAGTACTTGAATTTTTTCCTTATTGAGACCTCTAATCTTGTCTTGAAAATTACTTTCCTCATAAGTTTTCACTTTGTACGATTCAAATTTGCTAAAGTTAGGTAGCTTCTCTTCAACCAGCTTAATTTTTCCTTTTAGATTATGAATGTCAGCGGCATAGTTCTTGGACCGTGCCGGAACTTCAATACTATTTTTAGATCTTGTAGTCATGGTCGACCACTCAACGGATGAAACGAGAACCACAAATCAAATCAGAGGAATTTCAGATTTTAGATGCAACAGCGATATCAGATGTCAGATATGAACGCAACACTTCGTGGATCTTATGAGCTTGAAAATTCCAAACAGAACTTACGTACTTAGGTAGCACTTGCACTCAACAAACGAGAAAAACGCTAGACTCACTAATAAATACCGAACGGAATTTGAATCGATAAACAAACTTGTATGAAATTACGTTGATAACTGTTTGTAAACTATCGTGTAAATTTTTCAAGCAAATGAATCAGACTATCTGAACGAATCCAATCAGCACTTATATAACCACAAATAAAGATTTGGGCAGGAGTGGTCTTAGTACGCCACGTAATTCAATCAACAGTAGTGGTCTTATCTTACGCCACAATATCAAATTCAATATGAGGACTTAGTACGCCTCGTGGTCTTAGTACGCCACTGATTCAATAAACAATACAAATAAAAGCAATCAATAATAAAAATAACCTGAACTTGTACCGATGAAAGAATCCGGACCGAATGCACCACTTGTTCTTGGCAGTGGTAGTATGTCGGACTATCACCCATGAGGTCTGGGGTTCGATCCCCGCCGGTGGCATAACGATTGCAAGGCAGGTGCAATATGACTTATGGGCCTATTGAGTAAGCCGTAGATGTTTCGATAAGATTCAGGCCCACAATCGGCAGGTGGGGAGGATCTCTCCGTGAGAGAAACGGGAGATGCTGATGGCTGATGTGCCGCTACTCCGTAAGTCCTCCGGACCCGTTAGGTGAAAGTATTAGACCACGGGGTTAAGGCGAAAGTATTAGGCTGCGGAGTTAAGGTGAAAGAATTAGACCAGCAGGGGTGGCGGGTAAAATCTGAAGCCACAGCATCGTCCTGGAGTAATTCCCGGCCGATGCACCACTTGTTCTTAATCCGAACAGAACTGAATTACTTAGGCCTTCCGGTGTGTCGGTAGCCAATATATCAAACAATACAATTAATAACAATGAATAAAGATTATTATATTTATTAAATACTAAAATAAACAAAAATAAATTATAAATTATATGCCTTATATGGCTCAATCACTCAACAACTACAATAAAAAGATGACAAAATAGCAGGTAGGCTGCTAAGCCACGCCTACTTTGCAGAGGGCGCGCAGCTAAGTGGGCGGCGTGTGCTAAAACGCGCACAACCGGTATTATGAACGATTGAAGGAAATTCTGAAGAAATATACCAATTTCTCCTTCAAAGCATTACTACACTCCGGCTAGTACACCGGTTTAGGCTTTGAAATAGACTATTCACCGTATCTTAGAAGATCAAAAGCCAAAAAAAGAGAAGTTGAAACTGCCGTCCGGGGCTTTTCGAGAACTTACGGATCATACGAAATACAGGAGATACCGTCTAAATAAAATAACAAAGCATAAGCAGTAACCCAATACGATGATATGCACGTCAACGATAGAATAGCTATAATATCTTACAATTGCAGATATTAAATTGCAAATGGAGAAAAATATTAAATTTATTAAAACTACAAGGTATTCTATTTTCTTTTCCTGACACACATATAAAGTTGTTCCATTCCTCCCAAAGTATGTATGCTGTCCGGGAAAAAAGTTCCTATCAGGAAAAGGGAGAACTATTTTAGAAAAACCGACCCGATATACTTGGCGTTTGGTCCCAGAGCGACAATTTCGAAGAATTTGTCCTTGATTCTTCGTGAGTTGATGTCATTGTTGGTAGACTGAACTACGAACTGAAAACAAACATTTTGTAAGGTTGAACTATCTTACATATATAGTCTGTTTTTAAATAGACTATACCATTTACTTACTGTCTGGCTTCTTGATAGTTACAAAGAAAAAAGAAAGTTGGTCCCCCAGGACCATCTTTTCACTGAATAGCTATCTCTCACTTTGAACCTAAATATCAATATGTTTCTCTTTTTCGATTGGTCGGTGAGTTCTACAGAGAGCCAAAGGTTCGAAAGACCCTGCTGGATTACGGTACTTATGGTCATTGACAGTATCTCCATAAGTTTATTTCTTTTTGAGACTGAGTATTTTAATAGGAAATAAGTTTTTTAGAGGAAAGAATATTCGAAAATGTAACAGAAAACTTTAGTTTATTGTCAATTTCGTAACCTAGGCGCTATTAGTCTAGGTTTTCAAACTGACTATATTATTTACACATCAATGAAGTAATCTTAAAAATAGTTGAAACTCAATAACAAATAACTTTTCCTTCCAGACCATGGGCAACAGTATTCCTCAACCAAAGAAGGATAATGGAGACAAGACTCCTAGCAAGATGGGCCAGCCAGATGCCAGTCCGGAGACGAACGCCGGACAGACCGGGCAGATGTCCATCCATCCCGCGAACAAGATCGTCTTCAACGGTCCCTTTGATGTGGAGCACGTGGAAAGTTTGAAGGTTAGTAGGGAGGAAACAGTTTGAAATGACCGAACTTCGTTTATTGGAAGAGAAAATGATGCTGGAGCTAAAAACTTTTGCTCAAAGCTGGGCTTCGCGAAATTTGGAGCGTCAGTTCTGAACAAGTCAACTAACTGATGAAAAAGGACTTGCATATACTCAAAACAAGCTTATTCGTGATGTATTAATACATCTGTGTAAATCATCTATATCACGCCACTATTTGGGTCCGATCAATCCACCCATACTGCGCTTGACCCTGCTCAAAGCCTATTGATTTTATGAAATTATAATATCGAATAGAAAAGAAAAATAATTAAATAAATTAGTTAAGTACCCAATAACAACTCCCCTTCCAGTTTGTGAACGAGTCGCCCAGCCTGATCATGTGGGCCACCAAGTACAAGGAGCAGAAGCGGTTCACTGTCACTCCTAAGACGGGAAGACTGGCTCCAAAGCAGGAAGTTGTGCTGACGGTCACCTGCAATCCCTTTGAATACGGAATGGAGGACACCAGAGACGACAAGATCAAGATTGAATGGATTAATGCACCGGAATTGCATCAATATACCAGAGAAGAAGGCCAGCAGCGGTTCAGGGACTTGTGGGCCGCGTCTGGCAACTATAAGAAGCTCCCAATTGAATATAATAAGCAATAGGAAACAAAATGTGATATAGTAGATGAATAAAGTGTTCTATGTGATGCGTTGTTTTTCATGCTTTCATGTAAATTAAATTAGACAATGAAGGAAAACGGTTAGAAAAAAATGATTGAACAAACCATGTCCCTTTTAAACGGCGATCTTAACGTTAGTCCTTCAACGAGTGTATGGGTCCAGACAACTAAAATTTGTCAGTCGAAATCTACACTCAGCTAAACCTTCATTGTCAGCATTGCATTAAAAAAATAAATTCCAATCAAGTTTTAAAAAATCACATAACGTATTACTTGAAAACGGCCAACTTTATCGCAGTGTCAAAAAAGAGCGTCACCTTTTTCGAACTTTTGCGCAACGCAATTGCGTCTTTGCATCTTTCCTCCTAGCAACTTGAGTAATTCTCGGATCGCACGCTCGATAGCTCATTCCGATCAAGCTGTTTTTACATTTGGAAGCTCGAAACCCCCATATCCGAAGGACAAATCTTTCGATTACGCTCGATAGCTCAACGGGCTTGAGCTGCGAATCTCTAAGGTGAAGCTCGAAACTCGCAGCTTTTTAAATGGTCCTGTAACCCCTCGAGAAAAGAAGATCTCTGAAATTAAAACAAAGCAAAAACTCCCGGCCCGTGGTCAAAAAGGGTCAAAAAGCAAAAAAAAAGTGGTCACAAAGTTTACCGTTTAGCGAACTTCACTTTTGTAATTTACTCCAACCACAGGTGGCTATATACATAAAACGTTGTTAAATGTTCATTTATTAGCATGAAATTAGATATCGATTAAATGTGTTTTCATGCATCTTCATTGTGTTGTTTCAATATCCTTTGGGACAACAAAAACATCTTCCGAACCCGTTGTGGAACGAGTATCTGCCTTCTTTATTGCTACCACATCTTGCATCGCGTCTGGCCCAATCGTTGAACCAGCAGGCCGAGGCTTCGTCGGCCTTTCCACAGTCATCGCAGTTAGTGAAGCAAACCTTAACAAAGAAAATGTATTCCTATATAGATGATAACTATGAAACCTTTCTTCGGTCTCCCTTTTATACCAAGAGTTCTACATATCTCATACAGGGGGATCGCATTAGTTAGCTAAATTAGGGAAATCACTTACAGCCGAGGTTGGGGGAGTGATGGTTATCAGTAGTAATAAAGTACAGAAAGTCAGCTTGAATGCTAAAATAAAATGTTACAGGAATTATTATTATTATTATTATATTATTTGATAATATAATTTAAGTACCCCGCGTATGTCTTTTATTCTTGAATCCTGCAGAAATCTCTTTTTTTTTCGAAAAACAAAATCTCGTTAGCAGGTTCGAAATACGGATTGTTGCAAAAAATCTTCCAACAAGTACTCTATTGGTTATTAATTAATAATAAAGGTCCTTGTAGCAAAAACGGCCTCTCCAATAGGATTGACCGAATTGCTCCAAAATGTGTTGTTAAAGACCCAGAAGTGTACAACTGACCGACGAACATGATCAGAAGTTGTAGTTATTCGAGGACCGAATGAATTGTGTTAAACGAGTTGCTATTTGTATTTATTTCG
>JAQGAV010004365.1:0-10427 GCA_034691345.1 Phasmarhabditis papillosa | reverse complement strand
GTTTTCAGTTCTATTTTCTGGTAATAACAATAAAAAATGCAGTAAGATTTACCTATTGATGTTTTTTGATACTATTTATCAAAATATTCACCTAAATCAGTCGATTTTTTTATAAAAATTATCCCTGCAAGGGCCGACTGCTCAAAATTTCGGCCCCGGCCCGGGCCGGCCCGTGAAATTCACACCCCTGATACAGCCTATAGTTGAATCTTTACATTCATTTGAGAATTAATTCATGATTATTGATTTGATTAAGTTATAGTCTGTTTCAAAACCTAGACTACATTGCGCCGGCCTCATACGCTGCGCGGTGTTGCAAATTTTGCCTTCAAAAATTCTCTCGCCCGAAGAGAGGGAATGCATTTTCCAGCTAATTTAAAGGGGAATTTTGCAATACCACTCATCGTATGAGGCCGGCGCAATGTAGTCTAGGGTTTGAAACGGTGTTTTATCTACAATTGAACTGGTGAAGGTAATGCACCGACAGAATATGTACAGCAAATATTCTTTGCAAACCTGTAATAGTGCCCTATGAGTCCTTCTTGTTATGGGGCTCATATGCAAAGTAGAAGAGTTTAAAATTGAAATCACTTTCGAGCGACAGGTCAAAATCACAATATAGATTGGGCCCACTGGCATGGTCATATATAAAATAGTGCCTGAAAATTGGGGGTTATTATTTGGGTATATTGAAGTTATTATTTTGCAGAATGTTATATTAGATTGAAACTCCTGGCAGCTTCAAATTGGAAAATCCTTTCTAAACTGATGGTTTCTTGCGAATAAGCTGACCTAATGACAATGGTTCAAATATGCTATCATTTCCAGTGTATGTAGTATCATTAAGATTATATTCTGGATGAATATTTCGAATTTGCTCCGTTACATAGTCACGATGCCCTTCGGCAAAACAGAATGTTACCTAAATGAACTTTAGAGCGAACTAAAGCAATCACCGAGTTCTAAGAAACAATTCTGGGTATCAACTATTGAAATTGACTTGCACACGTTTATTCAGCTTTAATAAAGAGACTATAATTGATGATAACTGTCATATTAACACAAACATCATCATAACATGGGCGTACTGGCCCAGTGGTTAGCAGATTTGCCTCATAAGCTAGAGGTTAATGATTCGATTCCCCCCGAAGAAAGAATTCTTGCAACTCTCTGGGTACTGGGCTCGCACTTCCTATGGCTTCCTCGTCTCACTTTTTTGCTCCAAACATCTGTGATCTCGTGTTTGGTAAGACAAATAATCTTACTAATCAGATGTGTTTTCTGTTTTGGTTGAAACCGCAAAAACAGAGTTCAGAATAGTGTTTTTTGAGAAAAAACACCTGGCTACTAAAACCAAAACTTACAAACTGAACAAACGAAGGAAGATAAATAAGTAAAACCAGAAAAACTAGAGTTCTAGGCCTAGGTACGGTATATTTTATTATATAAAGTCTATATATAAATGATAAACAAAGGATATTCAACGAATGCGCATATAGATGTAACATAAAAGCGTAACCTAAAATATGATTGCGTTTATTAAAGAATATTTATTGATTTTGACGACTGGTAATAAAAAGATTTAAAATGACTAATTTTTAATGTAAATTATTGTAAACCCGAGCTATCAATTTATTCTGGTTCATTAAAATTGTTCAGAGTATTTACTGCCTTCATACGTCTACAAGTGTCTATCTCTGGCCGTTGTGGAATCCTATGACCGTAGTATAGAAACGCCCCCGGGTGGGTGCCCGGGCAGATTTTTGCCTGTTCGGGAAACAATTCTCAACTGCTCGGACAACCAAAAACTGCTCGGGCAAGGCGTTTCAATACTACGGCCACTGGCCATGCTCTTGATGGTTGTTGAGATACTCGATGCTACTTTGCAGAACAAAACTCACTATAATAACAAATACTTGCACCGAATGCCTTACATGGACCATGGAAAAAGTAAGCTAACACAAATTCTGTTGGCACTATTCTAAAACAGGATGTTTAATAGTTTGTTTAAAATGTCGTTACCTAGTTATATGAAATCCAGATGATATACAAATCAGCAAATCTGACAGAGCTATTGTGAATAGGAGTACACTTGAAATGACATTAATAATGGTAAATATTTACATTCATCCGTAATTTTACATATCAAAACTTGTATTTATGGTGACTTGTCAGAAGGAACCCTGACAGGTTTGAAATTTATTATGAAATTTATTGAGATATCTCAAATATCTCAATAGTTAAAGTTGAAAAAGTTCACTTTGAACCAAGTACGCTATCGTTATTTATATGTTGCCCGGGTTCATAAACAGTTTCAAAATTTTCCGAGAAATGAAAGTGCAAAATTTTTTGTATGTTGTCAGAAAAATATTATTCTATTAGTTTTATTTTGTATCATATCCGGAAAAGACAAATACGCAATTGCGGAAGCTTGTGTATACCAAATGAAAAAAAAGTTAATTAATTGCAACACGAAGACTGGAAAAATTGATTTTATGCGATGAAAATCTATCTATAGCATGTCTCAAAACCTAGACTGCAAGCGCGGTTTGTAGTTAACGTGCTTTCCCTTCAAAAGTGCAATTTTACTGGGACGAAATTACTTGTTCCCTTAAAAAGCCGGTTATAGCGGCACGTTCACTACAAGTGGCGCGTGCAGGCTAGGTTTTAAAACAGGCGATAGAGAGAAAAATCCGCCCTTAGATCTGAAATTAATATAAAAAAAGGTTCGATGTCCTTTACAAACCTATAAGTTTTCAATGTGGTTGGAGTACACATCAATATAATCCCGACAAGTAGTGAATTGAGAGTTAATCCTACAGAACTAGTGAACAAAGTTATCGCAACTGCTCCATGGTCTACTGGTGTCATAGTACTAAAATAATGCAAACCTTCAAATAAAACAAAATAATAATGAGAAAAGAATAGACAAATGATAAAAAAGCTTCAAGGTAATTATTATTATACAAATTATAAGTATGTATTTTTGTTACATAGTCGCCCTATATGAATGAATGCGGGTTCTAAAAGCAAAACGCAGAAAAAGAGCATTTGAACGTAACATCTGTTGGTTATTCTTGTCGTACTTATAAAATATACTTTGATGTGAGATTGATTTAGGTGGTCCTGTTCTCCGAAAGTACGATTTCTTCGTAAAGCACTATTGTTTTACCACACACTGAGAAGAAACTCAACATTTACCAAGAATGCCGATATGAATCGGGTGTTATTGTAATTGCTATTTTTATTACTTTCTGCGTAATACTTAGTTAATCTTTTAGCATTGCAGCTGCAACCGAAGTAATTGACTTGTCGGCGACGTGCTGAAAACATGTATAATAATAATAATATTTTATTCAGAATCGGTTCAGAATTCAGAATATTTTATTCAGAATTTTATTCAGAAAACATGTAGGACACGAATAACAACGATAGGTAAATCTGGGCCCATGATTGACAAAGAACGGCTCAGTTTCGGTCATGAAAACTAGGAACAACCAAACATAGAAAAGTAAAGTATGGATAGATGTTAGATGCAACCATTTAATTAAAATATCTCGACTGGAAACGTAAAAAGAGATATTCAACTACCCCTTGTTGGTTTGACAGCGCTACGGTGTGTCAAGATGCGCCGGTAAATCGGAAACAGGTATATCCTTTAGAATAAAGTTTTCTTTTTCAGGATTCACTTGAATACAGCACCAGAAACCTCCTTTGACAGAAACCTAGCACACATCACTACAAAATCTAATTCCGCATATAAAGGTACCAAAATAGGCAAGGTTTTAGATGTAAACAATCATTTTTGATATAATTTACACTCTCAAATCAGGGTTACTATCATATTTTCTAACAGCTGCTCGTTTTGTTCACAAGCATAATATATAGAGAATTCAGAAAAGTAAAAGTGCTTTATTTATCTGCACGGCATCGTTGTTTATCGCATTATGATTCACTTGCAGAACTTGCAATCAGTGCTCGTATCCGATTATTAGGTTTAATTTGTGCCGTTTAGTGCTGAAGTGGATGTGGAATACAAATAAAGACAACTTTACGTATTTTAAAATAAACTGACCAATCAAGGCAAATTCTTTACAATTCTACTATACTGTTATAATGTGATTCAAGATGAACAATGTAGTGTTACTTGCGTATTTTAAGGAAATGTTGCGTATATTTTCGGTTTTCGAATAATTTAAGAGCCATTTTGAATGAGATTATTTTTTAAAGACTCGATTATTACTCTCGAATCAGACTATAAACAACTCTAATGTTTACTATTAATAAAGTTAATGATTAAACAAACCGAAAAAGAAACCTTCGTCCAGGTTCTCAGTACTAGACGTACGATTTTTTTAGTTAAGAGCTGTTCAAAGCTCTTTATCATACTTAATGATGAAAATAATTGGAAAGCCTGAACATGAAATCTAATAAATGTTTCCCAAAATAAATATCCAAGAAACAAAAACACAGATGTTAATCTAGTATGTAGTGAATGATCTCACATTTACAACTAGAAAGTAGGACATGCTTGCACAGGAACAAACAATCATGGGTAAACCTAATTTACTCGAATCATGATTATAATACTGCTTTCTCTAACTTCCTGCTTTTAACGAGATTTGTATAGTATTAAATATTAACAGTGGCAAAAGTATTTAAGACAAACTTTGGAACCTATATGCACCTGTGATTCCGTGAATTCTGGTAAATTTGAAAAACAAAACAAGTTCGCCGCGTGTCCAAACTGAAATTAAGGCGGCTCTTAAATATAGTACAATAAACTCAGACAACTTTCAGACTTCAAATAAGTGGGTGTGGCAGCTTAATGGTAAGAGAAACAGCCTTTCAATCCGCACGGAGTTTAGTGTGTGGGATTGACTCTCCGTAGCTACAGAAGGCTTGCTTACTGGAATTAGGGAGGAGGTTCGTTAAACTTTTCGGCAAATTCACGGTAAAAAGGTATTTCGGTAAATTTACCATAAAAATTTTACAGTAAAACGGCTTACCGGTTTACTATAGCGAAACGACACCCTATCGGGTATGTTCCAATATAAAGTCCTTATAAGAAAAACAGATTTTAAAAGGGGCTGAAGTAATCCTACAAAGTAGATGCTTCTAGTATTGTTGATAAATGAAATGTCTCTACTACATCAGAGTCATTCTTTCGTTTATCAAGCATCGTTAGTATGATATCAACACCACGAACCTGGACGCTTTGTTCAAAAGAGCAATGCGACGTAGCTGCGAGACTAATAATTAACTAAACTTGTTTGAATTATTGATCTTTCATGGAAAAGTATACCCATTATTACTCTTTTCAGGTGTTTATTATAAACATAATGAATTAGGCTGGTGTTTGAGATATTAAAACTTGGACTGGCCGACCGAGATTATTTTTTTATGGAATACTTTTTGTTGTATCTTGTTTTGTGAAACACTTTGTGCAACTTTATCTCCATGCATCTTCTAACGCGAGTATATTGGACCAAGTGTTCCTTTACCATTTGTTTATATGTTTATTTCTCAGGGGCGTGGTGGCCCCGTGGTATTAAGTTTCGCATCATAAGCTAGAGGTCGATGGTCCTAATCCACCCCGAAGAAAGAATTCTTGGAAATTTGTTCTGATTCGCTGCCTCCACTTCCTGGGTGATGTTCTATGAAGTCCCGCTTCATATGGTTCCTTTGTCTCACTTCTTCGCTCCAAGTATCTCGTGTTTCCTAGAATGAATAAACAAACAAACAAACCTACATCAGTTTATGATCAAGTCCGAGAGCATAGGACATGATATGTAACCGTCCCTTACGACAATGTCGCCCAAATACATCACTGCGAATGTGTTTTGTTGTAAACAAATTTGTGTTAAATATCAAATGGATTATTATACTTATTGCTTTTAAAAATGTATGTTTTCGCATCTTAATTGAACACCCCCTGCTGACACGTGAGGTGAGCTATTGATCAAAAGATTTTAGAGTAAGGATTCGTGCTTAGTAATCTCTAGTACGAAGAAAGTGACTTCGATACATTTAGTTAATATGTTAGTTCTATTAAATCATTCATCGTTCATCTGCATCCTTTTATAACTAGTGTCAAGATGAAAGGAATTATTTTATCAAAATTTTGCTATCAGCTTTGCTATACATTCATAAAATTTTTATTACTTCTTTGTTTGTATTTAGGCATATACATAAAAATTCAATATTATCGATAGGCAAATTGTTGCACGTACCCAACTTTTATAGTACTTCAATGGGTTCACATGTAGTACTGCATCCATTAGGTTGATACCGGTAGTTCTTCGGTCAGGGTTGTTTATTTTTCTGCAAGTATATATTTTGCCTCCTAGCGTATCGTTAACATTTTAATAACAATTATTGAGAACAATACAGTTCAATAAGCTTTCTACCGTTGTATGTATATACACTACCTACTTTTTTTCACTGTTTTTTTCTCTTTCTTTTTATGATTCAACATAACCTACAGGAATGCCTGATGAAATTCACATTACCAGTTTAATCAAAACATATTAACGTAATGCCCTAACCTGTAGATAGTTTAACAACTGGTAAAGTTCGGCAATTGGGGGCGAAACCTTTTATCAATAAAACCCAATTTTGTTTCATTTTTCATTTATGTCAATTGATGTACCGCACAGTATTGTTAAACATTGTTATTTATAGAGAAGACTTAGGTTAGAGCAGTTTCCCTATTTGTCGTTCCCTGTACTTTTGCGTTTCTATAGATACAATGAGTAAAAACTACTGTAACTCCATAGTAACTTTATAAACTTTTACGTGTTCCCGTGTCCACTGTTGTGTAAAGCTGGCGATTATTTTAGAGCCGATTCAACCATATAGATTAGTGTTCAACCATATGTAAATTCTTAAGTTCACTTTAATACTATGAAATATAGTTTACTTGAAGCTCATTTTGTGCGTTACTTGGTTTACCAAATTTAAACTCATTTAGTTAAGCCATTCCATCCATTCATTCAATATGGATGAAGATGATTTTGTTGTTAGTGCCCTGAACTGTTCCAGTCTGATTGACACCGATGCAGGAGCAGAGAAGAAAGTAAACAAACTGATAAGACTATTGGAAGAATTTAGAAAAGAGAATGAGCCGGTGAATGATGTGATCGTACTAACGGAAACACGAATTAATGAATATGCCCGTTTGGTTGGAGGAGGCACGAGCAGCCACATACTCTTCTCTAGCTCAAAAGGTTCCTACTATGGTACAGGATTCTTGGTGCGGTTCGAATGGAAAGATTCAATACGAAGATTCAAATCTGTGTCAGACCGCCTTTCGTTTATTGACATCTGCGTAAGAGGATATTATCTTCGTATTATTGCGGCATACCTACCATCAAATTCGGATGTTGATACGGCAAGAAGAAGCGCCTATCAGGATATTCTCAACTATCAAATATCCAAACTAATCCGTAACGCAGGGACACCTTACATTATTGTTGGCGATTTCAATGCTATAATTGGAGCTTTCAACAAATACGATACAAAATATATCGGAGAGGAAACTGTTTTAAATAATTTCAGCGAAAAACAAAAGGTGCGGAATTTCCCTGGACAACAATGTGTTAATTTTTGTAAATTGAAAAAACTATATGTTGTGAACAGATTCACCGAAATACCATCAAAAGACCGATTCACATTCGAAAGAAGAAAGGATGGCAGTGACAGAAAGGAAATAGACTATATTCTCTCACCAGTCAAACCAGCTGAAGGAAGTTTTTCAATAACACATAACATCTTCAAGTTGAAAGAAAGGGATCTCGAAGAAGACAGGAACAAATTTTCCACAGATCATCGATTAATTCGCTATACATTCAAATTATCCATGTATTCGGGAATAGCTGCAACACCTGCAAAGATGGACTACTTTATGCAAGTATCATTTGTTGTTGAATGGGCGACAGTCTTAGGGAGAGGAATAATCTGTCTGTTATTCAAAGATGTTGCTAGCGAGCGAGCCAGAGATGTTCTGGAAAGATGGAGCATGGAACTTGACGGAGTGAATGTCGGTACCTGCAACTATTCATTCTATAACAAAAACTGTGATGTAGGTGATATTGTGGTACTGTCGCAAACGAATAAGGAGGCAAATAAAATATTTGAAGACATCAACAAAGAGCTCAATATTCAACCATCCTATATTAGCAATTACAAGACTGATCTTTCCGGAGGGAAGCGAGTGAAGTTCTTACAATTAGATTTGGAGGGACAAATCACCATCAGCCGGGTTCAGGATCACTATTCAAATGAAACCATTGAACGCACTAGACAGAAATGGGATTCATTACTGAATTATGACTACCCAACTCTAACATTGGTTAAGGATATGTTAGCGGCGGAAAACCCCACATTTAAATCCCCCTTGCTAAAACGACTCATTTTTGTTAAAGACAGATGGATGGAACTGCTTTCTTCTGAAGAACTATGGGGTTCTACTTTTGAACTCTACGACTTGGCTCTGAATCGCAATGAAAGAATCATCGAGCTTCTGCCCATATTGAATTTTCTCGAGACAAACGTTAACAAAACACAACATGTGTTAAAGCTGCAGTATACGGAATATAACGATATGAAGAATATGATGACGCGTCTTCGCATATGTTATCGAAATAATGTAAATGATTTTCGCATAGAAAGATGTAACAATAATATATTTCTGTTTATCGAAAAGCTCGGAGATGTCAAGTCTGCCATTAAGACATTAAAAAAGTACCCTGGATCTCTTCATCGGATTGTTTATGCATATAAAAAGAACTATAATAATGTAGCATCGGAATACGACATTCCAGAAGTTACTCTTGTTCGTGAAGATATAATTCCGGTGATCGACGGAATAGTTCTGCAATTGCAAAATATGCCTAAGTCATGTGAGCACTACTGCAATTTGTTTCTCGAAGCCTTCAAGGAGAATGAAAGCATTTTGATTGCTGATGGATATTCGTTAGAAGACAGAGGCGAAAATTTCGTCAAACTCGTTCAAACACCTCTCACAAGAAAACTGATTCTAGTGCCAATGAAGCCATTTGAGTTAGCACAGCTAGCCCATACGGAAAGCGGTCTTCTTAGAGAAGTGGTTGGTACCTATGAAAACAAAACATGTGAGGAACTCTACAATATGCTAGGAATAAGAGATTTCCGTTATGCATACTACGGGGCAAAATGGGACATTGCAAAGAACTCAACGGCAAGGGAAATTCTTAAGAAATTCCCTGTAGACAGTATCTGGATGAGGGATATAACATGGATCGGTGAAAAATGGCACGAAGTCGCAGAGAAGGAAGAGGCATGGAATAAACTACTGGATTTATATTTGAAAGTCAAAATTAAGCCGCTGGACCAAACAGATGACTACTATGGCGTTGAAAAGGCCGAGCGTCAAAATCTAACGGACTAAAATATTGAACGCGACAAATGGTCAACATCGTTTAACAACTTTTTTAACGTATTCCGCTTCCTCCAGTGTCACTTCACCAGCAATCAATAAGAGGTGAGTTCAACTTATAAAAATAAAATAAAAGACATTGCTTTCAATACATATTACTTTCCACTTTTTATAAGACGTACATAGATTAACAAATTTCAACAAAAATGCAAAAACCATATAAAAGTTCTAATTTCAGACCAGTTCCTTTTTTATACATTCCTTAATAAAAACTTGCTGGTCTACTACCGCAGACCAGCAAGTGAACTGAAGGTAAATTATGCTGACTTGTGAAAGTAACAATCAAAACTATATTTATTTTGGCAAAATGAATCTCCAAAGATAACAAACATGCAAATCTGGAGTTACTAAGAATATCAGCAGTCGTACGTTAAAACGCCTTTGACTTAAAGGCACCGTACACTCAAAAATTGTTTGCCATGTTTCAATAGAGATAGTCATTATGTGTTGAAATATGGAACCCGATACAAAAACGATTTTGAGCAAAGTTATGGAATTTTTCTTCATTTTCTTTATGATTTAAAAATAAGAACTAAATTTCGAGTGCACCGTGTTTTTAACATTTTCGCTTACGATTATTCGGTTTCGGTTCGGTTCAAAGTTTTCCTTAATGTATTGCTTGCAGATTCCTCATATCGATTTCCCTTTGCTATGTTGGATCATCGTCACTTCGTTAAATATGTAAGATTATCCTATTCACTCTCTCATATATTCATTGTTTCTAATTTAGGAAAATGTGATTTGCTGTAAAGGTATTCGCTTTATGTATTAGTTCCAGCTAAAACGGTATTTAATCACAACTTTTAATAATAACAACTAATTTAATTATAACTTTCTTATTTTATACTGCAAAAATGTTCATTTCTTATGGTCGTGTGCTTTTAGTTGTTGAATCATCACTCTGTGTATACCGTTTCATCACATTATGTTGTTTCTATAGAGTCTATAT
>JAQGAV010004364.1:0-10427 GCA_034691345.1 Phasmarhabditis papillosa | reverse complement strand
TCAGAAAAATATTATTGTACTAGTTTTATTTTGTATCATGTCCAGAAAAAGACAAATACGCAATTGCGGAAGCCTAGCTCTGAGGTCTTTTGTTTGTTATTGACTATGCAATATTTGCTTGAAAAACATAAGCATGGATTACGAGAACTAGTTAAGTAAATTAAATGTTTCAATCTTTTAGGTATTACCGCTTCTCAGCTTCCCGCCGCTGTTAACGCTGGCAATACCGCTATTGTTTCACAATTATTGAATGTAAAGGATTCTAGATGGTTACAGGTGAGAAACAATCTATTATCGTCCGTGTTTCCACTTTTATTAGTTCATTTTTATATATAACTTTTATATAAATATAGATATATAGTACTATATAACTTCAATTCCCATCAAGACTGAGTGAAACTGAAAAATGTTCTTACATATTTGTCTGAAACATTTCCGTTTGAACCACAAGCTTTCCAATTTCAAAAACGTATCAAAATCGGCCTTCTTTTAGAATATTTAAACGTAAAAACTCCGCAATTTCCACATTTATCACTAAAATTAAATGTTTCAAATTGTTTGGTAATATTTCTCCTCCATTATTCTAAACCGCCTTCATAATGAGAGTCTTCTTCTCGTCCTGATTGGCTAAGACTTCTTTTTGCACCAATCACAGCCTAGCTGGACACTCTTAGAGGTGTGACAGCGCTGAGCCACCAGCCATAACAAAACCACCACCGCCGCAGCATATGTGACATTTCAAAAATAACTGGAGGGGTGCAATTTTTGCGATATTGAGCGGCATATTTAGAGATGTGAAAAGTGTTTAGTTATTATGACAAGAACAGGCTAAAATTCATCGCATCTTTTGGGATTACTTTTTTGATAACGTGGAATTTGAATAAGTTCATACAGAACCACCAGAGCTTTTTACCGGACCGGCCGGATAACCATCTCAGAGCGTAAAAAAGCAGGAAAGCAGGAAACCACCTCTGAGGACCACTAGTCATATTCGAAGTAGATGACCAAATATCCCAAATACAAGACGGAAATCATTTCAAAACTCCCAAAGCCTCAAATGAGACAATTTGTATAGCCATCTGTTGAATAACAAAGATTAGTATAATAGTACAATGCTCATTAGGCTCTGAAACATTTAATTTTGGGCTATTTATTGCTGGCGGAATTTGTTAATGATTCTATTTGAAGGGGGGGGGGGGCTGCTGGCGCTCGCTCTGCCAGCAGTAATTGACCCTATAATTATGTCCTCAAAGTGGTGAAAATGAGTAGATTATGCGTGTCAAATGAAATATGAAATGTTCCGCCGAGGGGTTTTCTGGGAACAAATTCCAGTTTTAGCCGACAGTTTGGAAAGGGTCGAAAGAGGCAAACTTACTTGGTTAAAACTATCCTTGCGTTCGAAAGATTTGTTTAAAATAGTACGCAAGATTAGTTCTGTTTAGTAGATTTACTAAGGAGTTTCTCCCCGCAGAAACATTTACTTTCTTGCTACTGAGTTCCGATACTACGGGATTTCAAGGCTATTAAAAATCATTGTTGGCTAGTGTGACTGAATATAGTCAAGTTCATACTATATAGTGAGCCATCTTTCCCGAAGGGATAATCAGTCAGTTAAACAATTTATCGTATATTCAATATTTCCCAAACATTGATAAATTAGAGTTATAACAGTAACTGAAAAGAACCTGCCCAACTAGTATTTTCATAATTTCTATGAACCAGTACTCAGGATCTTAGGATCATTTATTCTGCAAACTTTATTAAACTAATTAAACTAATAATAAAGGCTAGATCATTGATCTTTTCTATACAAATTGCTAAATTCTCGGCTACCAGAGGTGTTAGAGCAGCCCACTCTCATTGTATATGTTATCACATCAAATAATAAATTGAGTAGAATGGACGATGGAACAGTTGTCACACTCAAATGAATGAATGAGATCTTAGCTAGGCTCTGCTGCTGAAACATTTCGATAGCGAACAATTGATCTTTAAAGCTTTCATTTGGAACGAGTGGGTTAGAAAGGGGGGGGGGGGAGAATTTCTTGTGGGTACTTGGGGTTTCATTGCATTTTTTTCCGACGCTGAATTTTGTAGGCATTAAATAAAACACTGAAACATTTACTGCATTTCGGTAGTTTTGAATGCACAAAATCATCTCATCTTGATCGCCACATGAATATTAGTTTCGAATATAGTATAGGGAATAGGAGTGAATCATTTATTAGTAAAATCCGCCGCTTATAAAGGATTGAATAACACTAATACAATATATCACAGAACACCACTGGGCATTTCTGAGAAAGGAGCCAGGGTGGATTCGGAGGAAGTATTCCATTCCACATAAGACAATTCCGATTCAAAGTGCCGTACTCTATTGGTCACTTCAAAACGAGTATCTCATTCTTCAGACATGTTCTGCAGCTTAAAATGCGCAACATTTAGTTTCCATATATTCTATCATCTTTCGAACTTGTCCTTCAATACCCAAGAGACTGATTTGCCCAATAGAAAAAGTGCATTCATTCTTCAACCAGCAGTCGGAACTTCTTTCTGAACTTTTTTGGCCAACTTTTTTCCAAGAAAGACAACTGAAACGTCGCCATCCGTCGTTCTCAGAAAAGAAGCGAGACCGAAATGAAAAATCTAAGTAGGCAATCTTATAGACCAATCTCAACGTTTTTGTTGGAATTCGGGGATTGCGAGGCTAAATACTGTTAAAATATATATTCAGAATCTTTATATAGGGTGCGGCAGGCTTTAAGATTATTAAGCACTATTTTTTATTTCAGAACCATGTTTTCAAGGAAACACGGGCTTTTAGATTTAAACGATTCCGCAACTCCAGGGTTTCAATCGCGAGTTAGGAAATGTTTCAAATGTTTTCGAAAGTTGACTGTGCCGATATCAGGCAATATTGTAACCGAATTCTCGGAAATAATATAGTAAAGCACTCCAAATTAGTTAATTCCTCTATGCCACAGCTCTCATCTTACCATTTTCACAGACACATTTGTCTTTACTTAGCTAATGCTGATAATTGCCTTTTAATGTGAGAAATAATGTGGACCAAATGCTCGCAGAGTTAATTTGAAGATGGTTAAATAAAAAGATAGATGATGAGTATTACAAATGATTCAAGGAATATATATCACTCATTGCTAAACTAAAACAGATCTATAGTGTAATTCAAGATGAATAATGGAGTGTTACTCGCGTATTTTAAGGAATTTTTGCGTATATTTTCGGTTTTCGAATACTTTCAGAGCCATTTTCAATGAAATTATTTTTAGAACACTCCATTATTACTCTTGAATCAGACTCTATATGTTCGTCAACCTCTATAGAAACGTAAATGCAAAATAAGAGAACCACGAGTTCAAAACCCTTCAGAAGACCCAGAAAGAGGCTTCCGAATAGTTCCCTATTTTACTGATTCCCAATGTTTTAGGTAGAAGTATGCAGAGAATTTCAACGTGGTCAGTGTGCCCGGTCAGACCAGGAATGTAAATTCGCGCATCCACCGCCTCATGTAGACGTTCAACAGGGTAGAGTAACCGCTTGCTATGATAGTATTAAGGTAAGTAGACTAATACATTCAAGATTTGTAAAAGGACTGATTTATAACTTGCTAGGAGGTGAAACGGTCGCTAACTGAAGTTTTGACTTTAAAAATTTGAGTAAAGTTTCAAAAAATATGTATCTTTCTTTGATTCACGACTGGTTTGCCTGTATGTAGTGCAAGTTCATTGCATAATTAAGCTTAGCCAAGACAAATGTAACTTTGAAACATTTACTTTCGTGACAATAGAATTAACGTCTAACCAATGAACTAAGGATTTGAATAAGACTTTTAGATGACTGAAGCTGAATTAGTCAACCTCCAATGTTTTACCAATGATTTACATAAATCTGAACTGAATTCATTTGGTGGTAGAATTTACTCATCTATTACCGTAACCGTAACTCCGTAAATCACCATGTATTAAAAGATTCTGAAACCGGTTCTTTACTTCACAGTTACAATTATTCATTTCGGTAATCATATTATCTTTTCTTTTCCCATGTTATCCTGAACCCTTTTCTCTATAAAACATTTCATTTCCATATTAATTTGACTCTTCTAGTCTTTTTTGTGACTTTCCTCCAAACACTCATATTCGCTCTCTCTTTTGGCCTTCGTAATGCATACATAATCTCTATGCTTATTTCGATTTGAGGCGCCGGGGGGTGCAGGGCGCAATTGTTAATTCTTTGCATTGTTTAATGTGATGGGACAAGAGTAATGATATGGCATGTTGCAACCAAGAGCAGTCACAGCTGGCCCTATAAACGAACTCTAAACATGATAGAAATGTTCACTCACTTTAGTGGAAGGGAACTGGAAAAGGATTGGGACCGGCCCGTGAACAAAATTTTCTGGACCGGGCCGTCAAATTCACATCCCTTTGTGCGGTTAGGGGGGATTTATGACTTGAAGATTCAATATTTTATTTTACTTCCAAACTGGAATGGGGCGTATTAGGTCAACCTTACGATGAAAAAGTTTTTGAACATTTTTGTTTAACTTTTATCCGGAATAGTGTAAAACCTATAAGGTAATGTATAAACGATAGAATATTTATTGTGTTTTTCAATGATCACTTAGAAGATCGATTAATAATCAAAGAACTATCTGCAGAACTATTGCATCGAAACATTTACTATTACCCTTTTGGCCTGATTCAGTATAGTCGGATTCAAAACGAATAATGGAGTGTAGAAAATTTTTACAAGCCAAACGCAATTGCGTACAAACAGTTTTGGCTTAAAAATTATTTTCTACACTCCATTATTCGTTTTGATTCCGACTATATTTGAATATCTTTAAAACTTCATTTTATTGGACAAGTTGAAGTATGTCAATCAACTCTCAGATATTATGTCTAGATATAAAGTTATTATAAGATTTAGTATCGCGCGTAGAATTATGGAATTGAGATGCTTTAAGGGGACACATCAGCTAAGGCCGGCCACGTCTCTAGGGGAAACCGGCTGCACACAACAATATGAAAGGTTCATTTTGGAAGTAAAGTAGGAGGGGGGGGGGGGGGTGTTTTGAAAGTTTTTAGAAATAAATAAATGTAGAGTAGAAGAATACTTGAAACATTTCAAAAGTAAACAGGTCTGTGGATGGTTGGTCAAGTCTCATTTATTGTTTCTTTAGCCTAAAATATGTTTGAGCTGCTCTTAGTTTTACTTATTTTTTACATTGGAAGCGACCATTTGGTTAATCCAGAATCACAAATAATATTCATGCTTACGGTAAAAATGAGGTCAACTCACTGATTATTCGTTGAGAATGGTCGCTACTTTGGATATATACTAAATATCTTGTACGCATTAGGTTAGATTAATTTTTGAAACATTCAGTTTTTAGAAAATCTGTCATATCTGCGAAACTTGGTTATTGACCTTCTTCATACGAGATCTTCCTGATTTTTTTACCTTCTGGAATGTTTCAGAGACTAATTTGAACTTTATCGGTTTGTAATCGGGCATAGTTACGGAAAGGAAGTTTTCAACAGTCACAAGGACATCACAGGGCGTGGTACTCTTGCGGCGGGAATTGAGTCGAAACTGGTTGGTACAGTTAAGGAGGGATTCAAAAATACAGATTGCAACAAAACATTTTATTTTATGATAGATAGATAACAAACTTAGTTTAAAGTAATTTTCGAACAATGTCATGTTGTTAAGTTAACATGATACATAAGTAAAGTATAGTCAGCGGACAAATTGCTTGCAAATAAAGGGCTGCAAAGGAACTTCCCTTCCCTTATCCCTTTGCTGCAAAGGGATAAGGGAAGGAAAGTTAAGGAGGGATTCGAAATACATTGTGTATATAAAAACTGCGTTTTATTTTATGTCAAAAAACAAGAACGCATTTGATTTCTTAAATGATTTTCCAAATCCACTGTTGAAGTTCTACCTGACTACCATAAAAATAAATGCATTAATATATTTTACAGTGAAACATTTACTTTTTATCTTATCTACCGGCTTTCATGATTAAAGAAATTAGCACTGCATAAGGCCTCAGATTTAGTATCACAAATTACAAAATCCTAAATCCTAAATCTTTTGTAGTTCATGTTTATATAATTTAAGCACTATATAAGGCTTAGGACATAGTCTTTAAAAATCACTCAATACATTTCCCGAAATGTTTTGTAGTCTGTCAACCCGCTATTCTCAAAATGGCCGGGAAGGCCCGGGCCAGCCCGGAAATGTCAAATGTTCTCGGCCCGACCGGGCCGATTCGGGCCGGTGGGACGACGATGTGCTATCCAATATTTTTTTCGTAACTGTAGTTCATATATTGTCAAAATTTGTCGAAAGAAAAATGAGAATTTTCAATGATATAGTCGGGTCGGGTAATTTTGAGAATCCCGTATGAACCACATAATTCCTGTCGTTTTTCACAATTTCCGGGAACTTCGTTCATTCTCTAAATATCAGTCACGTATCTCTCTGTGGCAGCAGCATTACTATGCCGCAATCATTCAATACTTTTTTCATTTTCGCTTTCTTTTAATTTTCTCTGCGCTCTCTTGAAGGTGCCCCCCTCTTTGGGTGCTCTCTCGCCCCGGCTAAAGTCGTCTGGTTGGAGACAGATGGTTTCCTGGCCACGGCACTCTGACACCGCCGATTTCTTTGGCCCAACGGAAAATGAACGAACGCCGCCCTGAGTCAACGAAGAACTGGAGTTTGAGCAAAGTAGGGGGAAGCAGGGCAGCGTATGGCCGGCCCGGATCGTTAAGTCGGAAAATGGTCCGGGACAAACCGAAAGTATGCGGAGCCCGGAGGAGTAGTAAAGTCAAATGCGATATAGTAGACTTGCCAAGTCTTAAAAAATATTAAGCTTATTAGTCTAAGTTTGTAGGTGGCCATATATAGGTCATTAAACACAAATACACTCGGAACTCGGAAAGAGCGAAAGTAAATGTTTCGAGGAATGGCGTAAGCTCTTGAAACTTGCCAATACAGTACTCCAAAGAAACGTAAGCGATCTTTTACTATTTACTTAGCTGAACCGAGTCTTTGACCTATTTGCTAAAAACTTCCTTCCTTTCTTTCATCAAGTATTCCTAAATTGGTGCTCGTTATTCTCATTCTGTTTCTATTTCTCGTCTTTCTCTTTATGACTTTTGCGTCCCCTGGGAGACCGTCTGTCCCACCGAACCCAGCTAAATCGAGAAACATTTCGTATAAAGGGATTATAACAAAGTAATATAACTTTCTAAATTGATCCTGAAAATTAGTTAGCCCAAGCTCGTAGCGATAGCTGGTTGTGGGGTAAAGAATAGAATACTGAAACATTTTCTTCAAGTTTGAAAAAGTTAAACTTGTGAAATATCCAACAGTGGCCGTATTCACCAACGTTCCCGTCCATTCCCGTGCATTTAGCGGAAATTAAAACCGTTCCCGCCGGGAATATGCGTACCCTTTTCCGCGTGGGATCGTTGGTGAAGACGGCCACTTGAGAGGACTAGGAGTCCAAATCTAACTAAAATGAACAACCGAAACTTGAAACTTTTTCCTTAAAGTTAATCTAACTAGAAATCTTTTCAGGGTCGTTGCACACGGGAGAATCCAAAATGTAAATATTTGCATCCGCCTCAGCATATAAAGGATCAGTTGTTAATAAATGGACGGAATAATCTAACCCTGAAGAATCTGCTCTCAGCCCAGTTAAATCAAGGAGCACCACAACCAATGGTCAACCCAACATTGCAGTTGCAACAGTTCCAATTGGTGAGAAATAAAAATATAAAATTATTGCCTATTATTTAGAGATAGCTAGTTACAAATCTTTGAAACATTTAATTTTATAGGAAAGCCCAGCTTGGCATTTGATGCGTATAAAAGCCATAGTTAATAACCAGGCTTCATTGGCCGTTCAGGAATAAGGAATACAATTCGAAGATTTAGCGTAGTTCAACTATTTTGCAATGAAAATATGAATTATATGTATTCGGTTGAACGTTGGTTGCTTTGTAACTTACATGAAAAACGCAACACTCCTCAATAAAACTTTGAAACATTCAGTTTAAGATAACCTAAACCATTTGAGTAATTTTCCAAAATTTATACGTTTCATCATTTCAGCAACAACAACACGCTAACCTGGCGGCAGCAAACCTTATGCCGGGTATTCCTTTCCCTTATTATCAGGGTATGATGTACCCAGCAGCTATGCTACAAGCAGATCCGTATCAGGCCGCTGTTAATCAGGTAAGGACAACGGTAGCACGAACCAAACACACCCTAAGATCCCTAGACCTTTAATTTGAAACATTTAATCCATAGCGGTAAGTTCGGGTAGGACATTTGAGCGACAAAACACGGCGCAATATTTGTATAACTGTCAAATTTGCATGAAGTATTCACTAACAGTTGTCATCAGAAACTGAGTAAAATATAATGCATGAGTTGTGAAACATTTGTTTTTATTATTACCAATCGTTTCTCACCATCAGTTTTACTCTCACTAATTGCGACGATTTATTTTGCTTTTTTATCGGAAACGCTTTTCTACCGTGTGTTTTGTCGCTTACAATGTATAACCCAACCAAAGATTAGAATTTAAAGATTCGAAAAGTTTCAAAAGCAAGAGAGGCTATGTCCAAAACATACCGTGATCTACCGAAGAGCTTAGTGATTTCCTAAGCCTTGCACTTACGCTATAGCGCTACAGCCTAGCAACAAACTATTCGCTATAGACAGAAACTATCGCATATGAAATGTTTCAAAAGTAGAGGCTGAAACATTTGCTCTATGTTTATTATTAGATGCTAAAATCGGCTATACCACTCAGTTTCTATATGCTAATCACCTTTTTGTGTTGTGAATTTTACGTTTTGTGAGCATT
Organism: Phasmarhabditis papillosa; assembly: GCA_034691345.1. Classification (NCBI taxonomy): domain Eukaryota; kingdom Metazoa; phylum Nematoda; class Chromadorea; order Rhabditida; family Rhabditidae; genus Pellioditis; species Pellioditis papillosa. The sequence goes on along the minus strand of JAQGAV010004364.1, from coordinate 1,513 downwards.
CATCATTGATTTTCATATTCACCACAGGTTACGGTATGTTTTGTATTCACCTCACTTAGTTTTTTGATGATTTGAAACAATTGAAAAACAGTTAGTAGACAGAGTACTATTGCACGCACATGAAGCTTATTTATGAAGTTTCGAGTTATTTTATTTTTGCACTGATTCAAAATTTCCTACTATTACTATAGGTGAAAAAGTTACTGATTCAAAAGTTTTTGAAACATTCACTTTTCCTCGTTTGCGTGCAATCGTGCAACGGTCTCCTACCTCGGCTACTAAAATATTTGTCCAAACTAAAAAAACGAGTTTTCGGAATGAAAAGTGTTTGACTATAACAATAATAACTGTTTAATAATAATAATAATAATATAGTATCGTAATTTGCATGGCTTGATAAATTGGCTGAATTGCTGGTTGTTTAGCAACTTCAAGCGGCCGCCTTGCTTCAGTCTGGCTCTTCCGGGAATGCCGGCCTTCTGGCTGCCACTCCATCGCAGCTTCTCCAGCAGCAACTGGCCGCTCTACAGGCGATGACGGCCGGCCAGGCGGGCCTTCTTCAGTCCGGCCCCTCGGCCGCAGCCCAACATCTGAGCCGAAAACGACAACTAGAAGACGAGGACGCAAGCCTGTACAACCTGGCTGCCACCATCTCAGCGGCGGTAGTTGTTTCTATATCCTATCCTATAGACGAGAGAGAGCGAGATTAAAGTAGAAACATTTCCAATCCGAACTACTCGACGCTACTACGCTAAGCCACAAATACGCGTAGACCCTAAGGAGATTCGGCTGCTCTGAGCACGCATTTCCTGGTGTTACATTTACTTCCCCGGAGCAATGGAAGTGCTGGTAACTGGTTTGTTTGATCATCAAAAAAATGTTTCAAAATAAAAAATGTGTCTTTTCTATTGCATAGTTTTCTGAGTTTCTATAGCCCAGGAACCATGCTTTGCTTTTTCGTAGACCTTGAAGTTTTTGTACTCTGAAGATCAAACTGAATCAGTTGACAACATTTATATAAATGTTATGTTAACCAGGAAATGTGTGCTACTGTGATGCTAACTGCGTTTTTACTCATTTAATATGTTTCTGACCCCCCTTCAAAGGGATGTTTTGCGGTTTTCTTTCAATTGTGTTCTAAGTTTGCTCGTTTTTTCATTACCCTCCCATTTTAAAGTCTTTGTGAAACCTTTGTATTTCCTTCTAATAAGTTGCTGCCACGCAATGATGTACCAGGTAATTGTTATTTTCAGTTTGCGCTTGCTAGGCTCACTTTTTCGCGGAGAACTAAATGTTTCAAAATTTTTGAAAAGCTGGTGTCGACGGTTGAAACTAATATTTATTAATTTCCAAAAAAATTAGAAACATATATTCTGGTTAAAGTTTTTCCAAAAATTAACGAATTAGCTCAGCTGATAAAAAAGTATGCCTATGGAGCCTGTGGCCATAGTATAGAAACGCCCGGGTGGGTGCCCGGGCAACAATTCTCAACTGCCAGGGCAGCTAAAATCCG
>JAQGAV010004363.1:0-10431 GCA_034691345.1 Phasmarhabditis papillosa | reverse complement strand
TTCAAAGCCAAAGATCCTTTATCGCCAAAATTTTCAAGTTTTCTTGATTTCGAGTCGATTTTTGACCAAAAAATTAGGTTTCAGAATCTTATAACCTGCAGTATTTACCTTCCTTTACGAAAATTCTGCTTAATTTATTATAAAAATGTTCTTTTATATAGTTTTTATATCGCTTTTCACCGGATTTCGTTGAATCTTGTGTTTTTCTCGTGTTTAACTGCTGATAAGTCTTAACTGATAATCACCAAAACCCCTGTTTTTAATGAAATTTTGCCTAATTTGCAGTTTTCACCCAGGAAGCTACCGTTATTTTGAACTTTTTGTTATTTTCTAAGGTTTACGGTGTAATATGGAATCTATAAATGTTGCTAACGTCATCTATCCCTTGAGATACAAAGTTTGTTCATAATAAGCGTTGTATCCTACGATTTGGAAGCGATTCGCAGTAGCAAAACAAATACATTGTGTCGTAAGCTTTGCCTAACAGTATGAACTTTGACAATGTAAACCCGGACTCGGGAACAATTTAAGGCCCAAATATTATAGGTTAACATCTGTATATGTACGAGAAAGACTATTTTTGTCGTTTTAGATTGCAATAAACTAGTTCTCTATATATATTTTAGATAGTTGTCCTTGATAATTCATTCTATTCTTGATTTTTATGAAACAGTCTGGTTTTCAACGCTACCTACAAATTACCGCCACTGAAATGGCTTTGCAATTAACCTATTCGGTTTCTCTATTCTTGCTTGAGTTATCTATTCCAATACATAGAGAACATTGTTCCCTGTCCGGGTTAACATTTCCAAACTTTAGAAAACTGAAAGACTATAACATACTTCATATAGTTGCACAAAAGCTTACGACAAAATGTATTTATTTTGCTACTGGGATTTCCAAATCGTAGGATACAAACGCTTATTATGAACAAACTTTGTATCTCAAGGGATATATGACGTTGCTAATATTTATAGATTCCATAATACATCCTAAACCTTAGAAAATAAATAAAATGTTCGAAATAACGGTAGTTTCCTGAGTGAAAACTGCAAATTAGGCAAAATTTCATCAAAAACAGGGGCTTTGGTTATTATCACTTAAGACTTATCAGCAGTTAAACACGAGAAAAACACAGGACTCAACGAAACCCGGTGAAAAGTGATATAAAAACTATATAAAAGCACATTTTTATAATAAATTAAGCCGAATTTTCGTAAAGGAAGGTAAATACTGCATTTTGATTGATTCTGAAACCTAATTTTTTGGTCAAAAATCTACTCGAAATCAAGAAAACTTGAAAATTTTGGCGATAAAGGATCTTTGGCTTTGAATAATCATCCCATTTAAGCTAATAAACATGCTAAAATATCCGAACGCTAGGTCATTTGACTTGAAATGAGAGATGCTGCATGCACCGAGCGCCGTAGGGTTCGATTGGGGTATCGTAGTCAGCGTCGCGGCGGGACCCAGCAGGCTCCGCCTCTCGGTTGGAAACAAGCCAAGAACCAGCCGGCTGTTCATTGTGCGCGATTACAGCTGAAAATAAGCAAAATCCCGGCGTTTTACTCGAATTTTCCAAGGGAAAACAGATCAAAATACAATTGTAACATGGTTGTTTAACTTTGTTGTGTGACTTTTCTATTTTTAATGTGTTTTTGTTGCTATTAATGTTCATAAACTAATCGGAAGATGTTAATGGAAAAAAATATAGAGAAAATCACGTTGGTTTTTAATAGTCATGTGCTGGAATTAGAAAAACTGAAATATATTTCACAAAACAGCTTGTTGAAAATAAAATTGAAAGTTAAAAGCCAAAAAATCGCACATACGTGATTTGTAATACAATGAATAACAGTGATCGGTATCACGGTATAAGAAGCATGTGATATGAAATATTGAGAAATTAATACCAGAAATCGAATTATACACATGTCATTTCTGCATTAATACCACCTTAACTTGAACCAGTGCATTAGCCTAGTGGTTAGTAGAGCGGTCCCTGAATCCGCGAGGATCTGGGGATGTGGGTTGGACTCCCAGTTGCTGCAGAAGGCTTGAAAAACCAGCAACTTGTTAATCACATGTTTTATGCACCCACTAGAAAAGAGCCGTCTCTGCTCAGAATATTCCGGAATGAATTGGCCAAACCCTGCGCCGAAGAAATCTACTATTATTGTGGAACTAGTGATTCAAGAAAATGAATACATTTTCTAAACACCACTAAGACTTCTACAAAACTACGCCACCGGCATTGTTATTGATACAGAAAACTATTCAGTTTCTCAGAGAATTTCGACAATGCTTTATTAAAAATGCGGGAAGCCTTACCAAAAATACTAAAACAACATGATTCTTGATGATGTTAAATTCCTTTTCAATTAGTTGGCGATTAAAATAACCGATAAGCAGCAGCTCGCGGTGGTGATTTAAATAAAAGATAAACTATACTGAAATCAACAATGTTTAATAGGTACATCGGAACTCTGTGAAATTGAAAAGGTTCAATTCAAATGTTGAAAATTGCTTCCTCTTGGAGAACGGAATTTCTGCCTAAACCGTAGGTTAATATATTTATTTGTAAACCAGCAAAAATAGAATTACGCTCTAGCGCAGTAATCGCAGCTCATAATTCGCAAACAATTCTTCATCGACGTAAATTAAACCTGAAAAGGTAGGCATTTTGAACTTAATGAACAATCCAACAGATATATTTAGTTTTCGTGTACTTCCCACTAGTTTTTTTATTTAGTTAGTAGTTTTATTGAGTACTAGGAAACGGGGTCGCTCTGAATTGTTTATTTTCTATTCAGGAATTTATTTTATCTTAAAATTGATGCAAAAAAGGTTTATTTTGAATTACTTTATGTCACAAAAGTGTCATATTGGGTCATAATAACGACATGATTGTGGTTAGTAAGATGATGTGTAGGCCTGTGGATATCAGCTGTATGTATCCTGGAATCTTCCGCGAAGCGGCCCCCCCCCCCTTACCAGCTGGCGCCGCAGGCCTATACACCAGCTTACCAAAAAAAAAAAACTAAAAAAGAGCCGCCGTTTAAACAAGTGTGATTGCACCCACGGATATGCCGTGAGCAATGAACAGGCCGATTTTGCAACGCCTTGTTCGACTACTTGCGTGAAGCCAAATATTGTTCCCACAACCAGTACTAGACGACTAGTTTACTTAGTTTTTGTTTCAACTTTTGATTTGTGTAGGCGGCGGTCAATGTTAGCGGATATTGGATTGAACTCTCCTTCTGATGTATTAAATGGAGGAAGGAGACGATCTTGTCGTGTGGTCTCCAAACCTACAATTTTTGAACATGTACCAGTTCCTACAAGGAAAAAGGGTAGAACAAAGAAAATTATTGTGAGATCTTATAAACTAATACCATTCTTAACTTCGGTATTTCAGTTTGAGTTTTGTGTCAACGCGCCCCCAATCACACTTAAATCAGCGATGAAGAATTGTAAACGTAATATCACCTCTGGAAGGACTGTTAATTTTAATACAGTCTCAACTGTTTATATTGTACCACCGCTGGATGGCTGGGTAACTTTTGTTTAGTCACAGTTAACATGGATTATTTGACAGACTGTCAATGGACCAAGATTGCCGGAGGACACGCCGCAACCAACAGGAGGTCGCATATCATCCACAGAACTTCAGATGACTCCTAATAGCAGGAAAAAAGTAGGTGAACGGTTCCGAAGCAGTGTGTTATTTTGTTTTAGATCGTAGAAGATGTTAATCGAACAGCTGATCTCTTTTTCAAGTGAGAATTACAGTAAGCATGTTTTTTATCTTAATTTCAGTATACGTCTCATCTTTGGTGACGAGAAAGAAAGTCCAGTTACCGACACATTGATTTACGAGGAGGTTTGTTCGTACTATGTTTTTGAAATTTCTTCATTATTCAGTTATTTGATGGAGGAGAGGCTGTACGTAGGCGTATAGGTAAGCAAACTATGCCCTTTGCCAGTCAAATCTCTTCAACAGATGCCGACACATCATCAACACTCTGAAATTCTGAAGTCTCGCCCTGTTCCGAATGTATGGGATTATCAGAAAGAACTATTATATTAGCTCTTGTTTGTTAATTGTTACCGATATTTTTCTTTGTTTTTTTCCCGGTAATGTTGTAAATTAATTAAAAATTTTGAATTTAACAATATTTCTGTGATTGAATAAGCATAATTGAACAAATTCGCAAGCATTATTAGTAACATCCATAACAAAACCTACCATGATTTACAAGAATCTTGTGTAGATTGAATACATATCGTTTACTGAAGTAGACCATACTCTATAAACTTCTTCGAGTAGGTCGGTTCTTTTATACGATGCTTAATTATATAAGATTTAATGAAATACTAAGTTAATATAGAACTTAAATTAGTCATGTAAGATTTAAACACCTAACTAATTAACAATATTACCGGATGACATTGATTTTCTTAGTGATAATTAATTTTTATGAATACAACACCCATAAAATCTCATTTCAAAACTGCCATTTTTTCCAAATTAGAATCATTTTCGAACTTTTCCGAGTTTTGGAAAGTATTCAAAGTACTTTACAACAAGAAATTTCATAGGGCCGGGCCGAGCCGGGCTTTTTGCCGTATATTGAACTTAAAAGTGTCAAATCGGGTGTAAAAATGGAAATTCTCCAATTTCCGGCTCCGCGGGCCGGGCCTTTCGTGAGAGGTCTACAACCGTGAATTTCTAATCCTTTTCTAGAAAATGAAGTTCTTCTATTGCATGTTCGCGATTTTCTTCATTTTGGTCGCGGTTGCCGAGGCTCACAAAGCCGTGGCAAACCCTTATGTGAACTATGGTAAACAGTGGGTAGGTAGAGGTGCTTTTCCGAGATCCGACCTATCGTCCTTGACCAAGAATTCCGGGCACCAGTTCTGAAAAATATTTACCAGATAGGTCTTTGGAAAACGGTGACGATACGAATGTTTATAGCTTTTTATTGATGGGTGCATGGCTAAGCGGTTCTTCAAGTCATGGGGCAACCGAGTAAAGGCCTGCAATATATTTGCTTAAAAGGAAGAAAAGAATTCTAATAAGTAGTTACTATCCTGCGCCAACGAGGGCTACTTGGATCCTCCAGGGAAAGAAACACGGGAATGGAGACCATATTATCGGCCACCTATCAGGCAAACTCAATTATCATAGAGTTTGCATGAGTTTCCCTGATAGATGGTCCATATTATCCACTTCTGTTCATTTCAAAACCTTCACCTGCTTCACTGCCTGTATATTACCAATAAATTCGAAACCACTATGAAGTAGCTAGATTTTACAGAACTTTGGAGTGGGCACGGTTCCTTATTTTGAACAGTCTCAGTGTTTTATAATACTGCAACTACTATCAATCATTTAAAGGAACTTGCTTTTTTCAAGTTTACTTTAATTAATAAAATCACTGATTATTATATCAAAATTAGTTTTCTGTGCAAAATAACACTCTAAACTAAATGTTTCAGAAGAATGTTGGAGGTTCCGTTGAGAAGATAAAGAATATGAAAAGAAACGATTTTATAAACTGGATAACTGCCCCTAGAAAGGGACATCAGCATAAATAAATCTGTGTTTTTGTATTACTTGTATTTTTTGAGTTTAAAGATTATTAGTAATGCTCCATGCGCCAGGAATTTTGCAAGTGTTTATAGCGGTGGATTTAACTGTCGGATCGGATCGATGTCGAAAAGTTGAAAATGGGATTGTTGGTAATGCCTAGACTACCTAAAAATGTTGTCTAATACTTGTAGAATGTATGCTTCAATCTGTAATGGTAGACTATTTATGTATCCGTCACTGTCTTCTTAAGTAATATGTGAAGGAGTATCAGTTCATCGGTGGATAAATATTAGGGTATTAAAATACTTAGGAGTTTGGACAACTCAGTAGAAGTTTATCTCTAATGTTACTATCTCATTTGAATAAAATATTCGCTAGTAGTTTTGGTATCGAATGTTATGTTACATCATCCGATGAGGTGATGCATATCTTCCATTATCAGAAAGTGTAGAGAAGTTCCTATCCCCCGAATTTCTCTACACTTTTGAAAATTATTATTTAATTAATTTCTAGAGAAGTTCCTGGATCCAGGGAAATGAGTTTTTGGGAAACACTCCGTTCAAATTTCAGAAAGGGGCACAGTCCTTTAATACCCACGGTAGCCTTGTTAACTTTTTGTAACAACTTTGAAAGTTTTAAATAACTAAAACCTTGACAGATATAATATATATTGTTGCAAAAATTTCTTTGGAACTCAAGGATATCATTCCCATGCAAATCTCAACATGCTAACGGGTTTTTCAAAACAGTTGTTAACAATGTGGATCAAACAAAAGCAGAATCTACTTCCGATACTTCCTAATTAAGGTTGTTTATTTATTTTAATTAGTTCTTAAATTTTATATTCTAGAAAATGAAGTTCTTCTATTGGATTCTCCCGCTTTTCTTCATTTTGGTCACTGTCCAAGCCAGTGTAAATCCTTATGTGAATTATACAGAGTGGGTAAGTATCTATAGGGCGATTGTTTATTGTTCCATAGTCTGGTTATATAGTCTGGTTCGAGAGTAATAATGGAGTGTTAGAAAAGAATCTCATTGATAATGGCTCTGAAACTATTCGAAACCGAAAATGTGCGCAAAATTTCATTAAAATACGCAAGTAACACTACATTATTCATCTTGAATCAGACTATAATGATAACATTAGTCTTCATACAAAACCATTATAAAAATACTAGTATAGTAGCCGGCAATCCACAGGGTTCATCAACGAAACCGAATGAATGCAAAAACTTAAGTTACAGGCACTTTCCGCTCGAAAATTTGTTTTTGTTATTTAGTTCCATGCGATAGAGCTATGAATTCTGAATTAAAATATGATGACAGAATCTTTATTTTTAACCTAGTTATTAAAATTTAAAAAGCCGACTTACGGGCGGGATTCTGGATTGTACCGTGCATGAAACTTGCAGTAGTGCGGTCAATTTGGTTCTGGAAAGATTAAGAGATTCCAGTTACCAGACTACTATTTTTATGAAATTTGCGATAGAAAATAATATTGTTCTGGCACGTTTAAAGAAATAACCAGCTTATATCATTGCGTAACAATTCAGTCCATTTGCTACAATCAGAGTTCCTCAAAGGATGCAACCAGGGCTGTCCTTTAATTATTGATTGTTCGAAATCGAAACAAAAATTGTGCGAAACGTCTTTGAGATCCGTTGTTGGAACGAAATTTGATTGCGCGGCTGTGATTATTAGAGTAAATGTAACCAAACGCATCTGCCTTAAAGCGTAATCTTCTAATGTTTCAGAACAAAGTTGGAGGTTCCGCCGAGAAGCTGAAATACACGAAGAGCTATGATTTTGTAAATTGGATGATGGGACCTAGAAAGGTCAATAAATAAATCCATTGTCTTATTATTGTTTTATTGTTTTATTTGGGTTTTTTCTAAGATGGTTGGAAGATTGACTGTGTCTAGATATAACATCTGAATACTCGGATGAGGTGAAATTGTGAACTATTATTTTTGTGAGAGCAAATTCACGCAGATCTTGTCGAGATTTTATAACGATTTCTAGGATCATTTTTACCAAGGCTCGGAAAAGGCCGGCCCATTTCTCAAATTTTCGGCCCCGGCCGGTCCGTCAAATTCCCAGCGCCCTGATTTTTACCTTCTGTTAAGTCGGTTATGTATAAAGGTATCCTAGTGTAGCCATATTTTATAAACTAATGTTATATTGTTTTTCTTTAACAAACGCACTTTCTTATTAACTTTATTATTATTTCAGGAACTTTGTTAAAAGTGTACAGCCAAATTCTTCAATAACAACATTCTTCAAAATTGGAAAAATTAGATATTTGTGGATTTTCGTTTGGCCTTTTGAATTTCGTCTTCATCCAAAGTTAGCGGTATCATTGGTGAAATATGTTGACCTTAAAGATTATTATTACTTTTCATTTTTGCACAATTTCCTGCGACATTATTTAAGTTCTTATTCAAAACGCAATCATGTGCCGTAAACAAAGTTAGAACAATAGTCTGCCCAGATGGTCGATGATTTGATTCGGACGGTCAGCCACCCTTTGTCAAAATTCGTCCCTCCGCTTTGTTACCACTGGAATTTTTGTGCGATTCGGCTCGAAACAGAAATCAATGTCTTGCCCGGGGTGGGCATTTGATAAGGTTTTTGAAAAAGGAACTGTAAAACTGTTTATCGATTATCGTACCGTTTGACAACCCTATTTCTGAGTCCGTTGTTGGAATTCTCCCCTACAGAATTATTTTGCCACACTTGGTTTACAAGTCTTCACCGCCTAGGTTATGACTCCGGATAATCATCAAACTAACCTGCAAGCTGAGCTACAATCTCATGAACTTCCTTGTCCTTTGTTTCTGGTAAAGTAAAGTATAGATAGATGAGAGAACCAATTGATGGAATAATAAATAGTGGAATAAAACAATATGACTAAAGTAAATATTGATAATAATAATAATAATAATAATAATAAAGATTAATACTATAACCAGGGTTATATAGGAATTTTAACTTATAGGTTTTCTAACTGGGTCCGCACTTTTGTATTCGTTCTACTGACGAGCCCCCGCACTGATCGGGACTGTTTCGTATAGAGCCAGGGGGCGAAAAGAAGTAGTTCCACCAATAACTTTAGTTTATTAACTTTACAATTTATAACATCACTTTAGTAAACAAATGTTTTGTTTGTATACAATTTTCTGAACCATAACTTAACTCTTCCACATAATATTATGTATTTATTGGATACTTTTGACTGCGAAGTGACTCTATGATCCACTTACCCCTATGACGTTGTAAAAAGGTAAGGTCGCTTTTGACTGCGAAGTGACTCTATGATCCACTTACCCCTATGACGTTGTAAAAAGGTAAGGTTGCTGTTGAAAATACCAAACTAACACAAGTACTCAACGCATAAACGATAGACTGAAAGTATAACAAGTTCAAAAAATATTTCCTTTTTTATTTATAATTTGTTTTTCCGAGAGTAATAATGGAGTGTAATAAATTCGGGTTTTATCTGAAGCCTTTTTGCGATCACTATGCCAGCTCATGGTACCTTCGCACCGTACAAACTTGCACTTGCGGTATACGGACGCGCAATTTGCCTGCAGGCGGGGTTAAAATCCTATAAATACGAAAGTAACACTTTATTATTACTTTAGTATGAGACTACTTTCTTGCTTCCATCAATTTGTTTATTTCATGTAAGAAACTCACCTGTACTAGAGATCGATATTGTTGTACTACGAGTTCTGAAGTGAGAAAGAATGCGATTGGTCCTAATCCAATTCTAAAAAAGAAAGTGTTGACCAATCTCTCTATTAGCTGTAGCATTATAATCTAACTTTAGAAAATACATTTACCTAGATCACTAAAAAGAACATCTTAAAGTAGAATTATAACCTACCCATACGACACTCCAAATACAACTAAAGCAAAAATAGTTCCATATTTAAGTGAATCAAAATAGTCCGAGAGGACGTCAAAAACAATATAAATGGCTAGAGCCAAAGTATTGACTGATCCTAATATAAGAACTAGTGGACGTCGCCCGAATCTGTAAATAAGATTGGAAACTCTTTTCCTTTAAAACATTCAGGAGCTATAGTCGGTGGACAAACGATACGCAAGTTAAAAGTCTACGTGCTCGAAGTAAAAGGCGCAAATTATTTATATTATTTAACTTAAATTAAATATTTCAGAAGAATAAGTTAGATGTGGTGTTGTACATTGTATAATTGATTAGTCTGTGTTTATGCACGCCATTGCTTGGCCGCGCTCCAATATAACTTGCAGTTCGTACCGTACACTCTTGTGTAAGTCATGGACTCCGACTATATCAAAATATTCTCATTTTTAACTAAAACATTTCGTTTTAGATCAGTGAATTGGAAAGTATTAACTCCGTATTTGGATTCTGAGGTGTTTGTTCTATAATATTGGGAACAAAGAATCGTAACTTAAATTTAGATTTATCTTTAGATTATAGAAAGAATTCTTGAAAATTTCTGATCTGCCGCCTCCGCTCCCCAGGTGATTTGCAATGGAGTCCTGGCTCCCTATGGTCACTTCGTCTCACTTCATCCTCCAAATATTTGTGATCTCGTGTTTCGAAAATATAAATAAACAATCTTTAATAATAGATCAAAAGTTTTGGTCGGGTCGGCCCGTTTCCTTCGTGTCAAACCTACCAGCCCGTAGATTCTGATAGAATAGACTTACTTTTCTACCACATAGAGCCCCATAAGGGCAGCTAGGAAGTTGCTAACAATGAATAAAAGAGAAGTATATTGTGCTAATGAAGAAGGGAATACATCCATTAGAAGTACCGTAGAAAGATAGGTTATCGGCCA
>JAQGAV010004362.1:0-10432 GCA_034691345.1 Phasmarhabditis papillosa | reverse complement strand
AATGACTAAAAAACTACTCTTTTTTGAACTTTTTTATGATCCTAAAGTACATTTCGGCCGACTTCGGCCGGCCGGCCGAGGCCGGCCGGTGCGGAGGCCTGGGCACTAGCCACATTTGACAATGTTATCATACGATGAACAGTTTTACGAATACTGGATATCACCTTTACTTCAGTAGTTACCCCAAACACTTTTCCCCCAGTTCCTTATTCATTAACTATACTTTAGTGTTCGTTTTCCAAAAATATGTTGTTCTAAAGGTTACTAACAATAAGATTATATTTCAGAATATCCAAATCGTGCGTCGACAATGTATATGAAAATATGAAAAGAATGATCTATGTACTCGACGATAGTGTTCAGATAGAAAAAGGCAACAAAGATAATCTTGAGGGGAAAGGTCCTGAAAATTATTTACTGCTTCAAACCAAGTGTATTATTTGGATAACCCTTTCATGCTCTGCTCGGCGTTTTAGCTAACGGGCCGATCCTTCGTAGCCAATCCTTCCTTGTCCTTGGTTTTTGAAAAAAAAACTGGTATTTCGGTGGCCAGTTTTACCAATTCACAATCCTATTAATAATGAGTTATTTGTTTCTTAAAATCGATGCTGTACAAATGCCTGCCCTTGAGAATCTTCCATGTTGACTAAAAAACCTGCAGGAAGAAGAAGCTTGCAAAGGGAAAGACACCATTGCTGCATATTGTCGATATAAGAATTCCCTTATTTTATATTGCTATAAAGTTACATTGATTATTCGAAACAATTTATATAAAAAGAAAACATTCATCTCATAACAACAAAGGTAACATACGTAACTAGTAACGACGTTTTCTTTTCAAATTCTTTTTCTTTTTGATAACATATTCAACTGGTTTAGTTCTATTAAAACATAGTCGATATGCTGGATGATGCTTGATTGGAGTATCCTTGTGGAACAGAGCCTTGTTAAGAGAAAGAGACTTCAAGTTCGTTTTTAGGTTTTTTAGGAGTCGAAAACGAATTGATCCATTCTCAATCTTAAAGTGAAGAAGAGCACCGTGAGGATGAATTGTGAGTCGGTCATAGATGTTGGACCCTCTAGAAGGTCCATATAATGACTCCTTACTAAATATATATAAATAGATTAGTTTTTTATGTTTATTTCTGTAAATTTGCAAAAAATGACATTTTCAGTAGATACAGCGTAGTCGATTTACTAATGTCTAGTTGTTGGAAAAATTTTTGGTTTTGATGAAAAAAAACAACGTTTGATTGATTTGGTTATTGGTCGAAAACTTTGATACGATTCCGTAACTAACGTTTCGCAGTATTGTGGGAAGTAGTTGGTTTCCACAATATTTCAAGACATGAAAACGCCAATAAACTAATATTTAATATAACCTGACGTAGGGGCGCGATGGTACAGTGGTTAGATGCTTCGCCTCATAAGCTATAGTTCGATTGTTCAAATCCCCCCGAAGAAAGAATTCTTGCAAATTTGTTCTGATTCGCCTCATCCACTCCCTGAGTGTTCGTATTACGAAACACGAGATAACATATGTTTGGACGAAGAAGTGAGAAGAGGGAACTATACGAACTTCTTCGCTAACATCAGTGATTTCGTGTTTCGTAAAATAAATAAACAAAGTTTTTTTTTACATATTCTTATATTAATAAACACTTACACTTTGCAATCCATAACACTGGTGTTCGATGCTCCCACAGAGTTGATGACAGTCATGTGAACGTTATTATTGTCTTTCTAAATGTTACATTGACTTTTTAATACAAGAGCATTGTCCTTTCATTATTAATTCTTTTATTAAATGATCCTCAATCAACCCTGTGAATATTTACCAGTGAACCAGTGTCGAGTTGTGAGATGGGTTGAGGTCTTGGCTCACAGTCAGCCGGTAAAGCGTTACCCTCCCACCCAAGCTTCCCGGGTTCGATTCCCCGCGCATCCAAAAGACGAACGACCCATCATGGCAGCAAACAAGGTGTTCCCTGGTCCCAATTGTTCGATATTTACTCTACCCTCCGCCACTATATCTTCAATTCAAGAATCATGTCGATAATCTAGTGATCTATATAGTAACTGATCCCACTTTATGTATTTAACAGATAAAGTAGTTTAAAAAATGAATCTGAGAGTAGGATAACTTTCGTAACCTTTTCCCAACTTAGTAAATATTTTGTCGTAAACCTACCTTTCTGTATATATAAACAGTTCCAATATTGTAATCAGAGTGATAAAAGTCAAATTCGTAACAACATCGATTTTTGAATGCCACATGAAAATCACCGGCATCAACGAATTCAAAAGCATCTTCTGCAAACTATTATGTTAAGTATTATTCTATAAGCACACAATTTATTAAACCTTTTGTGGTTGCAAGGAGCCGTCTGAGAAGATTCTGGAACAAAAAAACCGTAACCCTCATGTGGGGAAAAAATTATTACTGTAAAATAATGAGACAAGGAAATAAACTGCTACTAACCTTGTTCCTCAAACAACAGTCGCAAATCCTCCTCGGTTCGAAGCTTTTCCTGAGAAATGTCTCTCAGTTTCGTCAAATCAACTTCACCATAAACACCTATCAACCGAATAAAGTGAACTATATACTCAGATGAAGCACTGAAGTGGAAGCACAGTTTGTTGGCACGCACTAGGCAGACTAAGTTTGCGTAGTATTCAGCATCTGAAGTTAACTAATAAGACAAAAATTAACATATAGTCGTCGGACAAAAGAAATACATGTTAAAGGTCTGAGTGCTCAATTTAAAACGGGCAAAATAGTTATATTGGCTAAAACAGATTAATTGTTTCTGAAAAATAAGTTAGATATTGTGTTGTACATTACATTATTGGCTAGTCGGCGTTTTCGCGCTTCCTTGCTAACCATAACCCGCGCTCAAATAGGGCTAACATGGCCTTTTTGGTCCTCTCTCCTCCATCCGTCTAAGTTATCATGTATTTACGTTTAAATAAATTATTCTTTTGTCTTGTAATAACTCAGCGGTAAATAAACATTCACCATCGTCACCCACTAATTGTTTCTAGTCACTTAAAACTTTCAAACTTACTTTCAATTCCGTAATGGTCGTTAAAGGGTTCCATTTTATCTCGAATTCTTTCTGTGATTTCGTCAGTTATCTTAAAGCGAAACAAGAACTCCTTAGTTGGGGTATCTTTATCCTTCGGATTCATTGGTACCAAATACATGCTATATTTCGTGGCTGAATACTCATCCTCAGAAATGTCAACACAATTGTACGCAATCATTAAAATGTAATCTAAAGTAAACCTCATATAATAAAAACTGGTTTTACAGCAAGGATGGGTAGGGAGTTTTATGTTAAAAATGATAAGGATTACGCGAACATCTACAATTTTAGGGGAGTCGGACTTTAGAAACGGTTGGAGAAAAAAGCAACCGTCCGTCCCAATATCATATAATGCTTCTTATACTCAAACAATCACTATTCAAAGGTCGTCGAAAACGGGGGGACAACTATTGATATGTTTTGCTGATAGCTTTGTAAATGTGATCTTCTATTTAATCTAGGCTTAGTTGTCAAAGGTATAACTAATTTTCCACTATACAATTAAAGACAAAAATATCAATATAGAGTAGTTTAAAAACTAATTCATTATTCAATAGAATCACGTTTAGGGGCGGGGGTTTAGTAACTGAACTAAACAACTTCCTACAGAATAATATTAAATCCATAAGGGCTTATTTGAGTTGTTAACAATTTTAAAGGTAAATTTTAGTTTTGGGGAAAACGAGCTGTAGAGATTAGAGCAAGATTCAGCAGCTTATAAACACTGGAATATTTATTGTTGAAAATCGTAGGCTCACCAATTCCATTGAAGTTAACGATGTTGTTACGTTGAAAGGTGAAATGATGCCGTTTGAACACATCATGACGAATAAACTTATGTGTACTAAATAAATTATGTTTTTAAATGAACACAAGCTTATATTATTGTTTTGCATAAATTTAATGCGATATTCCTTTACTTTCATATATAGTCTGTCTTCAAACCTATGGACCGCACGCTTTTGCAGAGAGGGGCAGCGGGCGCGAAAATTAATTAATTGTGTTTAAGAATGGTAACTCCTTGAAGAAGGGAGACAGACTGCAAAGAGAATATCACTCGTAAACTACGGGGAAACCTTAGTGAAAAAGATCCTTTGGTCCAGAAGAGAGCGCGTCGATGGTTCAGATTTGTGGTAGAATGCCTTCTCCAGCGGCTGTATCCGCTCCAGCGGCTCACAACTCCAATCGTGCCATCTTATACCTATACGGCTCTGCGCCACACACAATTGGGAGCGACCCGCCAATACATCGAAGTAGAGAAGACCGACACTAGATTAAGGTTGACGAGAAAGAGAAAAGAGAACGCGTTATAATAATACATAAATTTATATAAACAATAATAATAATATAACGGTGGCATAACAAATACTATAACAAGGTTGCAAAAAGTTATAGTTAGAAGATTTACAAGATAAAAGAAAAATGAGAGTTAGAAATAATATACAAAGAAAAAGTAAACAGTCGCTTTACGTTCAAAGTTATGATATAATAGAGGTTTTTGATTATATCAGTTATATAAAACATGCAAATAAAACATGTAATTTATTCCAAATGTTCTTTATTGCCTCATCAGCCCTGAGCAATGAATTAATAAATTTACGCGCCCGCTGCCCATCTCTGCAACTGCGAGCGTACCGTAGGTTTGAAGACTATTAATTAGACATAATGGTTCCGCCATCCGGGCCACCAGTAAACTCACATTGTTTCCTGTAGCTTCCTCGACTGGTTGGCAAAATCTATTTTATAAACCATTTGTTTAACCATTCCATCAATCGCAGTGACGACTACAATTTCATTCTCGGAACAGAAGTACACACCGTCAACTTTCAGATTATTCTGAAAGCATTAATTTTAAATATTACTATATACATAAGCATTAAGTATAAACTATTGATTTACTTGTATCTTAAACATACTTGACGGGTATAAAAAAACTAAGAACTATATATTTTGAACTTATTACCAACCTCATGATCAATATAATCTTGCGTATAGACAATTCTACTTTCGAAGGAGATCTTGTTGACCAAGTCAACGAAGGTAAAAATGTGCACGGTATCGTCTTCCTAAATATATTAAATCACGTTGTTAGTAATAAAAGGTTTTTATAAGAATATATAACAAATATATTTATTATAATACAATGCATATTTTACTTACATACCATTACTTTGTAGGAGACGCAAATACTGCCGGAAGTGTTATAAGAAAAATTAGTCCTCTGCATTTGATGACTGAAAAATTATCTTTAAATGAGAAAAAATTAAACATTAAATTTAACTATGTGTAAACTACAAAATAAAAACTGTAATATTATATTTATTATATGTTTGGTAAAGAGAGATTAAAATCATTAACATTTGAATGACTCGAACAGCTGCCAAACATATTTAGAATTACTTGTAAAATTTTGTATTAATTACTCACTCAATGTATTGAGGCTTCATTTTCCCAATATGCTTGATTTTAATCCAATCTTCTTCGTGAGCATTGTCGATGGAAGTCATTTATGACTAAAACAATATTATGTTAAATGAAATAGATAGTTTGATCGAAGAGAAATAGAACTGTTGGTGGATAATTTATAAAGTTGTTGTTGTAAACTGAATTATCTAAACTTTAATTATAAAGTATTTAGCGGAACTGATAAAACTAGCAAGTTCAAATCGAAGGTTTAAATTAAGAAAGGTAACTAAAATATTACTATGACAATATTTACGTTAATCAGTTTTGAAAAATCAATATAAAGAACGTATGTATTAGATCTATGGGAAATTATAGTGTGAGGAACTACTACGTTTGTATGTTTATAAAACAGTTAATTAAATATCTGTACATATTTTATTGTAATAAATAGGCGTGATACTGTCCTAGTAGGGTTGCTCGTTTGGGCCCGTTTGGCGAGAGCTCGGGCTTCGACCCCAAACGGCCTTTGGCAAAAACGGGCGTTCTGACTTCGGCCCCTAACGGATTTGGGAAAAGCGTGGTTTTGAAAAGCACGCAAAATATATAAGATCGTAACGTGAAATCATGTCAAAGTAGGTTGGTTTTCCTATCAATCAATCACTCTAAATGTGAGAAGTTTTCCGTTTTTCTGAACACAACTGCCTCGCAATTGGGTCTCGCCACGATGCCTACAGTAAAGCGCCCAAATGTATGGACTTTCTCCTTTTTTTGCATCTTTCAGAAATAGAAAATTTATTGGGTTTCCGAGACAGTTATGGATAAAAGAAACAACAAGATAATATCATAACATCATAATGGGGGCTCTGTTCTCGGGAGGAAGATTGTGGCTCGAAAACATTCTCAATCTCCTCATGTTCATGAAAAAAAGCGAAAGAAAAACATACTAAAAATACAAAATTAGCTTCTACTGAATAACTTGTGTCGGGAACATGAGAATATGGAACTTGCGATGAGCTTTCTGGTTACGTTCAGCGTATAGAGGCATTCTACCACCTTAACTACCATGCCGTAGGATTCACGTAGATAGATTCAATTTGGGTTTCTACCTGCATCCACACTAAATGTTTATAAATTTTATTTAAAAATCAAAACTTTTCTTACGAAGTGTCTTATTCCACTTTAAAAAATTCTATTTTTATTCTACCGCTGTTTAAGCGTCAACTATAAAAACGTTAGCTAAACGCTTTTTTAATTTTGAAAATTTCCAAATCGTAGGTATTTGTCCGCGAAACTGAAACGCCACGCTATATTTATTAACGCAGTAACTTGAACAATTGTTTCATTCTTTAATCTGCACAGTTATAAAGAGGTCTGTTTTCTATGTATTGTTGGCAAGTTTAATCTTACATATCTTTAATTTTATTTTTATATGATACTTACAGGTAAATAATACAATTTCTAAATTGTATTATGTTGTTTATATGTTGATACTAACTGTTCTTATATTCAAACTATGTTTAGCATAGTTCTCTTACTGGTCAACTAACTTTTATCGGATTCCGCCTTTTATATATACTTATACTTTCAGTTGATTTGCCATGGAGTATAATAAAATTGTGAAGGAGTATATTCTGAAAATTGGCAACAATGCTATATTTACTGCTGATCTTCCTATTAAGTGGTAAGTTGATTTATTTTTTTATTGAAATGCCTGAACAGGCAGAATTCTCTCTAAAATATGTGACTCAAGTAGATTTACAAGACTTCATGATTCAGGTGTTAGTTAGTTTATGGTTTTCGGATTGGTAGACCGAATATAATATGGATGAAGGATAAACATGAAAATGTAAATGATTTAATGAAAATATAGGCTAATTTTAAAAACACAAATAACATGACTGTTCAAACTTTGTTATTAAAAAAACTAGTTTCAGGTCTTGTATCGGTATTAAACATGACAAAAATAACTTGGATTTAAAGTTTGCCTTGCTGAGTTCTGATGCCGGTATTGACAAGTACGCTGTCACCTCTGTGGTTAAGTCTCAAGTCGAGTTTTTCGTTGTTCCAAGTCACGCAATAAGATCTGGTCCTAGTAGTAGTATTCCACCGGTAAGCGAATATTTCTATGACGTTATCGTAGTGTTCACACTTCTTTCAAACCTCTGTTGTTACAGTTAATATACTTTTACGCACGTCCAACAAACGACAAATATAACCATAGTAGAAAGAACTGCCCCATATTAAATATGTTCTCTACAGAAAATGTTTTTTTATTCTGCTAAGTACTACGGATTCCGGTAAAAAATGCCGTAATTCTTTAGTTTCAACGCGGGAAGAAAAAAAGATTCTAAAATTGTTTGTTTCAAGGTTGTCTGGAAAGACACTGGCGACAGGAAACTCGAAGTACAGAAACTGTTACAGAAGTTACGTTTAGCTTAAATTTAGCTGACATGCCGCGGTATGTGCTGAGTAATAACGTCAAGGTCACGTTCACTGTATTTGTTCCCAAGAAAACGTAAGTGAACACTATAAAGTTTGGGCAGAAATTGTGAGAAGATGAAAATTGTAACCATAGATTTGAACAGAATATTTATTGATTCCTTAGATCGAAATAATAATAATGACCGACATAGAAAAAACACACAAATTGTGTACAAACAAATTTATATCATTTCGGGACTAGGCTAGTGAGGTTGATTGTGACTGAATACCACTGTCAGCCACCTTAAATCATACATAACGCAGTCTCATTTTAGAAATACTCTACCGTTCTCAGGCTACGACTTTACTGAGAAGAATATAGATTTCAATCAGATTTTGGTTGTTGGTGGGAGAAAATTCCACGTTAACAAAAGTGTAAGTTATTTTTGTCAGCACCAACTTATTTATTCCTTATTAAAGTAAGACTATTTCCAATGAATAATCAAAGTTATGTTAGGGCAACTATAGTTATTTATAAATATAGTCCATCTCAAGACCTAGGCTTCGAGCGCGGTATCACAAGCGGGGTGCAGTTGCATAATTTTTTATAACACTGCGCCCCGCTCGTGATACCGCGCTGGAAACCTAAGTTCTGAGGTAGACTATAGGAAATATCATATCACTGCACATTTTACGTAATTTCAAGAGCTAGAGATAGGAATATATTTTCTGGCCAACTTGATTTTACGTACTATTTTAATTTCACTTTTCTAATAACTTCTTACTAACCCAATCAATAATCTTTAGTTTATTTGTTTTCTCGCAACTTTTTCTACCGTTTCCAAGTAGACTGGGGCTGCCGCGTAAGAGATTCCGAGTGCAGACTGCACCCTGGCGAAACTGACCTTTCTAACTGGCATAGTGGAAACCATAAAGTAACAAAACTACCTGATACTTATGAACTTTAATCTTATTGTTAGATATAACGATGAATGTTTAGGTTCTTTCCCACTACTCTCCTTTCTTTAACAGTCTTTTCAACAATGAAGGCTTTGAAGAATCGAAGAAGGAGGAAATTGAGCTAAAGGATTTGGATGCCAAGGAGTTTGAAGTCCTCTTGCAGATTATTCATCCAACTAATGTTAGCGTAACTAGTGAGTAACATAGTCGATTTAGTGTTTAACTTGGTATAGTCTGTTTCAAAACCTAGACTATAATTGCGAACGATGTGCGGTGTTGTAAATTGTGCCTTCAAAATCTCTATCGCCCGAAGAGAGGGAAGGCATTTTGCAGCGAATTGGAAGGCAAAATTAGCAACACCGCGCATCTTATGCGCATCAATTTTAGTCTAGGTTTTGAAACGGACTATTATTTGTTAAAGAATTCTAGTGTGTAACTTGAAATTTAAAAACCGCGTGATTATATATATGATTATATAATAATCTTATATTTCAGCTGATAACGTCGAGTTCCTCTGGAAGTTGGCCGATCGTTTCGCGGTCTCTTCTGTCGCTCAGATTTGCGAAACTTTCGCCTGCACCATTGAAGGTTTGTTCTATGCAAATCAATATTAAAGAAACAAAATAACATAAATATGCAGATAATCTTATAATTTAGGAAAACAGACCGGACCTCTTCTCTCACTTGCTAATCGCATGAAAATGGCGCAGTTATACAATTCGGATAAGTTGATGGTAAGAATGAAAGACGAATGCATATTTATTAGAGTTGTGAAATTGAACTTGAAAACTTTTAATTTTGAATTTCATTAACAACCCTGTAATAGTCCGGAACTACACTTAGCTAAACTAAAGTTGGCTTTTGATGTGTTATAATTAGTGAAACAACATTTTGATTGTATTGATTGATATTAATGCGTTTCGTTTTAAAGAATAACGGTTTCTAGCAGCTATCAAAAGAGCAATGCATCCGGAAAACTATAATCTATATGAAGCAGATTATATCAAATATATTGTTATTTGTCGGATTCAATCGGAAGGATGGATTGTTTATCCTGCTATTTTCCGTACATTTTCGTATTAAGAAAACATTTAGAACCATTTTCGGCGAGATTCTTTTTTAACACTCCATTACAACTCTCGGATCTTACGATAATTATTTTTCACGCTGGCCACGCCTACATAGCCAAAATTATAAAAAAACTTGTGTTTCGATCGAACGTAGCATGGCCAAGTTACAATTTGAAATGTTAGGTTTGATTAGAATATAAAATAGTTTGTTGCTCCACTTTTTAATTGATCGAAACTCTATGTGTTGGTACCTTTAACTACTTTTTCAGGCCATTCTGCTCAAACAGATCGAACAGATGTGAACATAGCATATTCTGGGTGATTTATTTTCCAAATCGTGTTATTGTTTCCTTTTGTTGCATATAAATGTTCTTTGTTGTTATCTGTTACTGTTGTGGAATTGTTCAAGTCTACACCCCTATTACTAATCGCGAATGGTGACGAGACGTCACGCTTTTTGTCTCGGACAGTTATGAAACTTTGTCA
>JAQGAV010004361.1:0-10433 GCA_034691345.1 Phasmarhabditis papillosa | reverse complement strand
ATCTTACGATCTACTTTAAAATAAGTTAATATTGAAACACTTCTGGACACTTGTTGTTTCAAAAAATTGATATTTTGAGTTTTTGGTTACTTATGTGATAATGGTTAGCGGTGGTTAGCGCCGATAACTGGTTAGCGTGATAGTTGGTCGTCATGGCCCGGCTATGGGTTCAGTTTATACAGGTATTTATACAAGGAATACATACCGGAACTTTTGTTTATTCTTATTTTTAGAATATGCACGGATAGTGTGAGTGCGCGTTGTGTAGGTTGTTAATCGTATAATGTTGTATAACGTTTCTCAATTGAACATATACTTAATTGAAATATAGTCGGTATCAAGAGCTAGTACTCTAGCAGTTTCCAGTAACACGTTTTCCGGTAAAATGATTTCCTGTTTCTATGCATACGGCCCCTGAAGAGGCGCTGCTTTAGGAGTTGATTCCGAATAGAGCAAACATAATTATTACAGCGAACCAATCAATCAAGGCTAGGTTTCTGGAGCAGTATCGTGCAAAGAAACGGTGCTAATTACAAATGAATGTACATTTCAAGAAAAAACTCCCAAACCACCGATTTTCCATTTATTTGTATTTAACATCGCTACTCCTCAAGATGCTAGGTTCTGAATCTAGCTCATAATAAAAAATATGCTAAATTACTTAATTAGTAATTTACAGTCAGACATACAAACCTACTAATTCGTACACTGTTCCTACTCCAATCCCTTATCCACCAATACGGTTTCAGATAATTCTCGCACGAAAATTACAAACTCTCTCGTCTTTTTTTTATTTTTGAGAACTTAATTTTACTAAACCGAAATAATAGCGAGCTCATAATTCAACAATCTTAAGTTGAAAGAGTTTGTTTTAGTCGAGTTTTTTTTTTGTTTTATCTAACGACTTTATAAGAGTAAATTAGTTAATTATAACTTGTTCTAACTCAATAACACAACAAATTCCCTACCAAATATATGAGTTTATTCAATTTCACATCTTATACCTTTTGCTCGTCCTCCCCATTTTCTCACGCAGTTTCTTATTTTGTTAGTGGGCGGTGCCTCTATTCCATCACTAACTCCACCTCTTTCTCTGCTCAAAAAGATATATCTTTTCTCTTGTTCCCAGGACCACCGGCAGGGCTAACACACCGTATTCGCTAGTTTACGTTTCGAGATGTCTTGTCGCATATCCGGAATGGTTCCCATGCCACCGGGAGAGTTCGACTCTGTGGCCTGTGTTGGCTGTTTCTATTTTATCTATTTGATATCACAATCATACGAACTCAAGTATCATCTGAAGCGGTGTACCAACGGGGTTTTGATCTGTCATTCGGCAGACCACCCACGATGCAGCTGTGATCACCACGATTTTCTCTATAATATTCCCGAATTCGCTACTAATAGGTGAGCGTTTATAAATTGTTTTTTTCCTTTTTAAGAATATTAGCTAATACTAGCTAATATATTAGTTAACTAACTTTCCTTAAGTTATTCTAATTGGGGCTCAATAACTGTTTGTAAATGAACTACTTCGCGGTAACAAAATGTCTATAATCTATTGGATTATGACTATTTTAGTTGGTTAAAGCTTTTCCATTTAGTATTTGATTATATTTTCTAAAAGTACTTATAGAACTGTCTTTTTTATAGTTATATATCATATTTGAGAGAGTAATTTATTTTTTTCATCTTGACAGAATAGGCTTAGCCAGTCCCTCAGGTGCTTAGATTCTACCATAAAATATGTCACTTTGTTTGTTTTGAATAGGCTTTAAGAAAACAAAAACATTGATCTTAGGGTTGTGACAAGTTCAGTCTCTACATATTATTTATGCTATATTTAAGATAGATTTGTATAAGGCGGCATACTGTGGTTAGCAAAGTGGGGGGAGGATAATTCGGATTCATATACAGTTCATTAAATTTTAAGGTAAAGTGATATATAACCAGCGCAAATAAGTTTTTATACATTTATTTCTTTTTGGTTGACAATTTAATTTGCATATCTTCTGGAGACTTTGTGCCTTTAGGGTAGGCTCTCTCATCATCAACATTATTTCCTTTTTAATAATATTAATATTTTATTAACTTAATAATGAGATTCCGCAGTTGATTCAATATTTACGGTTTAACAACAATTCCGGCAAAATTGCGTTTACATTTATTCAAAGGGTAGCTGATCCTAAATTAACTGACTTCTATTTTCTATAAGTCGGCCCGGAACGCATAAGCCAAGTCCTTTAACTTTATTGCAATTTCTATTATACCTAATTCCCTTGCATTTGTGATGAACTTGTCACTTTTCCGTAACCAGACAGGGTGGTCGTGTTTGCCACTCACGGGGGTCTCGTAAACACAGGGTAATCAGATTTTGGAAGAAACGAGAAAAACAAACAAAAATAACAACAATAATAATAATAACAGCAATAAATAGCGTCAATTCATTTACATAAGAACGCATCTGCATAATTAGAAATAATTTAGTTGCGGGTTACTGTAACTCTTAGATATGTATGATGTGCTTCTTTTACCCTAGACTTCCTTAGACCACCTACCTAGAGGCCATTTCTGGCTTAGCAGATATTGTGATACCGCCGTTTATTTTCTGCACGCCACCCACCGATGTTTCCCTTGTGAATACTTTCAATTATCGAATTTTCCATGCTCCATTTATCTAATTAGTTTCAATGCCAGGATTAATAGTAATAGAACTACATGGGTGAAAATTAGAAATAAAGGATCGCAGAAGTCGGAGAAGCGAAAAAGTAGAATGTACGCAAAGAGGATTGTAGTAAACTGCGCGGAGCATAAAAAACAACAATCTTCCGCATTTCTTACTATTCATAGAAAATCAATTTATGGATAGTGAATTGAATTATCATTTAAATGCAATAATACTGCTGACACGGTGGGAAACTGCCGGAAAAACTATGGATTTTTATGTTTATCCCAAATATTCGTTGTAAAAGTTAATATTGGAAAGACGCGATAGAATAAGCGGCCCATCGCAGTTTACCTCCCATAGAGTTAACTGTAATAAAAAGAATAAACTCTCTTGGAGACTGGAAGCAATCATATCTTGATTACACCTCAACATCTTTACTAGTACAACTATAGTCTTTTGTTGACAATGCGCTCTAACGACAACTTAGAATCTGCTATAATGCTAACATTGGGCCTGTCTATTGCGTTTTGTCATTTAGTCTTCCCACGATTCCAGTCTTCCGGTAACAACGTTCAAATACCCATTTGACCAGAACAAATTCACAAAAAAGTACAAAAGCAAAAAAGACGCAAAGCCAGCCCAAAATAACACGGAATTGCAAGCAGAAACCAATTCAAATAAACATATTATGTTATAAAATACTGTTTATATATGTTATATTTATAGACATCTTTATATTTTGGTGCTCTTTCATCTGACTAACTTCTAAATCGGCCAAATTTGTTCGAGTGGAAAACAGCAATTTAAGGATATAAACCAAAATTCTGCACCAGATCGAATTATTCTAGATAACATGAAAGTAAAATAAGTATTTTTAGTTCTTATTAAACTAATTACTGTTTAATAATCATGGTGGTCTTTTGGAAACCTTTAGAGATGGTTTCACTTTTTATTCCTGTTTCTAAAGCTATTATTGGATTACTAACGTTCACAGTTTAACGTTTGATCTTTCTTTTTTGGAACATTTCAGTTTGGGGCAAATATCTATTCCACGATGCCCGTTGTTTAGCAACAGCATCGTCAGGTGTGGTCTCGTCTCTGTAGAATTACCCACTTGGGGGGTTAGAAGCAGCGTATTTCCGACATCATTGAAGTCATTCAAGGACTAAATGTCCGCATGTTTATGTATAAAGACGCAAAATAACAACAACTTCTAGTGCCAATCATTGTCAAATAAATGAACACACCAAAATATACCCCCGGGACAGAAAATTGCCTTGTTGTTCTTGGTCTCAAGCAGAACAAATATTAATACCGTAACCACTTGTTCGCCTCGAGATGCATAGGATTAAAACAAAATTGTAATGGAGCGTAATATGTTAATTAATACTTGCCTCCCGTTCGTTTTCTCTACGGTAGATCCTTTTAACTTCAGCAACTGACAAAGTGATAAATGCTCATGTTCTGTGTGATTTAACTCTGATGTATCCCTTCTCTGAGTATTTATTGGTCTTGAGTGGAAAGCTGAATAAACACCATGATTAACCGGCCTTCAACGGCTTTGCTCAGATTTTAGTAGGCCATAAATTTTCACAGCTTAACGAGGCGCCGACTGCGTTTAGTGTCGAACTTTTCAAGTAGGCAAAAAGACACACACGAACTTATTTGAAACGGCGACCTCCATGAGAAGTAAATAATGTATTTTGGCTTCCTGCATTTAGCCGATTATAGATGGCAGTAAAACGCATGCAGATCAGCTCCTAACCACAGTCAGCTGACGTGCAGGGGAGTGTTTAAAAAGAAAGACATCTTCAGTTTCGATCAAAGACCGTGGTAAAAAACAAAGGGGGTGATCAATTAAAATGTTGCCGCTGAGCTGGAAAATGAGAAGTTACAGTCTCCAGCTAGTGCATATTGGTTGTTATATCTTGTTTTTTATGCTGCTAGCATTAAATGTGGATTTATTTCTAATTCGGGGCATCATCTTCTAGAATGACTACTGGCCCCCCTGCGCAGTTAAATAGAAAAATGGCCGGAAGGTCGGATAACTCTGGAATTTAAGAAATATGAAGTTCGAGATAGCAGAGAATGCAGAGACTAGCAGGGTGGTCTGCTTTATCCTTTGCTTAGAAAGAACAGACATGTGAGCACTACACCCCACAAGGGACCACACACGCATTTTAATTAATGCATAAACATAATTATTATAACTGATATATCAAACAGGAATTAGTTTTGATAGGCTGAGTCCTAACTTTTTGTTGCTGAAGCAAGCGTTTTCTTTACATCTTTGGTGCATGACGTTTACAAAATGATTATCTGTCATTCGTTGTGCTTGTCATGGCAGTTGGGATGATTGGGTCCTGCAGCGACTCAGGTTAAACGACTGCAGCCAAATGTAATTTAGAACAAATCTATGCCAGACTGAAGGACACGAAATAGTTTAAACTGCTTATATGAGAAATATAAAAGAAAGCTAAAACATGATTATGGCTAAACTATTAGCGGTAAACCTGCTCTATTTGTCTCTGACTGCAGTTACAGTAACACCGGTATTTTCAGGACCGCAGTGACGCCTCTCTACAATCTACTATTGGACCCCCCACTACCGGATCACTTCTATGAGCTAACGAAGCAATGTTGTGAGGCTGCAAGAAGTTGCTGTAGAAATACGCTGATGTTGGATGCGCAGGAGCAAGAAAGCGATACTAAAACATGTAATAAATACAGTTTGCTGCAAAAATCCTAATTGAGGAGTACACTACGGGGGGATTGATATCTAATCTGGCAAAAAGCCTAAATATAGTCCAATTGAAATGCAGGGGGGAGGCCGTGTTAAACAAATTCAAAGACCCATTTGGCAACACATTTTCATTCAATAATACACAAATATGCAAAAGACACAGCTTCTTTACTCTTGAACAAAACTATATTTATGTTTGTATCTTAATTTAAAGAGCTCACAGGCAATACATATTCCTTATTAAGTAAACCACCCACTGACAATAAATTAACACTCAATAACTTTATATTTGGCTGTTTGTTTAAAGTCCTTTTCTTATTTATGTTTTTGTGCAGTTCAGTCAGTTTGCTTTAAACAGATTAATCATTTAAATCTACTGGGAATTTAAGCATAAAAACAGTGGCAAGGGTTAGGGAACACATGTTATTCCTGTCAGTCTTTTTAAACTAGAAATGATGAATTTGCGAACCGCAACCTCATCTGCAAGTTGCCTGTCTACAAAGGAAGCCCAATATAGGGAGGGCGAATATATTTCTGTATAGGTGGTCTGCATTTCAGTTTGTCCGGCTACTTGGGATGGATGGCAATGTTTTGAGGCGTCTTCTCCTAGGACTATCAAGGGCTCCTGTCCGGCATATATCTACGGTGAATACAGCAGACAGCGGATTGGAGAAGGACAGTGTGAGTGTTGCATTTGATTGTACTCAGGGGAGTGAAAATTTAAAGATTGTTTATTCATTTTTTACGAAACACGGTATCACAGATATTTAGATAGATGAGTGAGACGAAGGGACCATAGGGAGCCAGGACTCCATTGCACATCACCTGGGGATCAGAAATTTGCAATAATTCTTTCTTCGGGGCGGATTCGAACCATCGACCTCGAGATTATGAGGCAAAGCTTCTATCCACTAGGCCAATCCGCCCCTGATTGTACTCAACAACCATAACTGACTCTTATAGTCGAATTCAAAAGTGTTTTCACGAATGCAACCCATTTGAATTAGCTAAAAAGTTATCTTTGTTGAATTTTTGTTCATAACTGAGCAAACCCTTTTTTTAACTTCTCAATTATGCATACCAGTGTCGAAAATTTCTTCACACCGCGTCTAATATGTTATTCACACCGCTCATCGACAGAAATACGCCACTTTAAATGGCAACCGCGCTCAATTTCCATATGGCGCTGTGCCATTTCTGTGAGCGGCAGTGGCGGTGCGGAATATTGGAGTGTAATTTGAGCCGCCATTGTGTTTAATAAGTTTCTTCTTTTACATGCGCGCATATCATAATGTTTGCACAACGGTTATTCATATCCCGCCTGGGGGGTTTATTTTGGCAAATTTATTTTTAATATTGAATGAAACTTGTGATCATACATTAAGGAGCATCGCAATAAGGATAAATAAGTCTCGGAGGTTAAGAATCTAGCTTTCAGTCTAGTAAACTGGAAACTAAGCATATCACAGTCAACCAGGGTATTAAATGCACAGTCTATCCAAAATTTTCTCGTCAATATTTTTGTTTTATATTATTCAGATTAAAAAGTTATGAAAAACTATATAAATATCAAAAAATTTGAAGGAAAACGAACAATTTTACAGCATTTTGAATTTTGGGCATCGCTGGCATCGCTATCTCCAGAAGTGATTATTCGGCCTGGCCTGATATTTTTGAGCCCAGGCCGGGCCGGGCCGGGCCGGAATGTCGAAAACTAGGTCGGGTCGGGCCGGGCCGGGGTAGGCCGATTTTCAAGGTGGATCCTGAAAGCCAGACCTTAATGCAGCCAGACAGGGAAAGCCAGACCTTAATGCAATGGGTGCGCGATGCCCGAACTCCACCTCAGCTTACCGAGGCACAGGGTGGCCGGATTTTCAAAAGACCATAACTCGGCTTAAAATGATTGAAAAAAATTCGATCTGCATGTTTCAATTCAGTATTGATAGGTCTATCGGTTTAACTATTTAAATGGAGACGAAATTTTCGAGTAGACCGTGCCTTTAAGAAAAACTGAAAATGTTCACAACTTACTAGACTCTTTAAGATAGACTGTTTTTAAGTAACTACATTTGTAACACAATTGTCACCCCCGCAATGTAGCGCATAACTAGTTCTCCTGTTGGAACGAACACACAGAAAGTAAACTCAAGCAAAGTGAATAGGAGTTATCGACAAAGGTGGTCTAAAGTATCAATTACTGGCCCCGGCTGTGAATACAGGCTTGTTTAGCTAACCTGTCTGACAACTGTATTCCTTTATTTCGCATAAAGTAACTTCGAGGGGGTCCCTGTAAACAGTTAAAAGTGTCTCTAAACGTTGCTATCTTCTTAGATATGGCTAACCATGTGTAAATTCGCCCTAAAAGTAGTAAACTTTGTGGGAAACCGCAAAAAGTGATTTATATTTAAACAAACATATATATTAAGTTTTAGTTTCACAAAAGGAATGTGATGTTTCTGGTTGGGGAAAGGCTCCAGATGGTTCGCTAGAATGGACTGACTATCGCGGATGTATGGTGGTTAACGATGTAAGACTCAAAAACACCGTACAACTAAACGTATCAAGGCTGCGAATTTCGTTAAGAATTTAGGCCTGGTTCGAACCATTGAATTTTCATATATCAATAATCATTTTTGAATAAAATTTCCTGTTTAAGACATTTTTTGAGAAAGTGAGCTTCATTCATCGTAAAGATGTATTATTTGTTATCCACAAAAGTGACCAATTTTGTGGTTTACCAAATACGTCTATGTACGTTGGGTGCAGGGATGCGATTTTTTGTTCGAAAATTTTTAGATTGTTTGAGTTTTTTGAGTTTACGTCAAAAAATTTGCATATCGTTTTTTTGTGCGATTTTTGGTCGAAAATTTTTTTTTGAGAAAGGTACGAGAATGTTAGAGGATTGACAGAAATTGTTTTCAGTCAAAGCTCATTTTTTTTGAGTCTTATGATTAGTCAAAAAATAGTTTTGAAAGTTGTTTTGCCAAAATAATTTGTTGTCCCATCCCTGGTTGGTTGGGAACCTGGACATCTTTGTGCGACCCGAACCGTCTTGTAAAAATCTTGGCCTATCCCAACCCTACTAGATACAGTGATAATAATTACGTAGATGAAGAGAATCATCTATATTTATAATAGATACTATTGAGAATACACTGGTTTTATACAGTTATAATAATCTAATTTCAGGATGCAAAAATAAAGTTGATGGCTGGAATAATAGCGTTTTCCATTAGCGTTTTATGTCTAATACCGGCAATTTGTATTCTTTATCTCTTCAGGTACATTATTTCTCGTTTACAAGATCTATGTGATAAAAGTGACCGCTGTGGGATAATTATAGAAAAAGCAAATCCCCCTTATGTTTTAAAAAAACTGTATTATTTAGGCCGCTGCGCAACCATCCTATGTTCGTCTTGCACAGACACTTGTTAATATCATTTCTCTTGTCAGCTCTATTCTATCTATTCAACTGTTTTTTCTTTATTATGGACGGAGCTCCTGGAGATTATCTACATTTTACAAATGATGTCAGTTTTATAAACAACACTTTGTTTAGATCAAGGGTGTTCACTACTAAAATTTGGAGGCCGAGCTGAATAACCCCGAAGCATGCCAGTTAAAACTGTACCCCCGATGCAGATTTGCTGATAAGGCCCCAATACCATACAAATTTGTTGTCATTCACAATAACAACTCCAAACTAACGAGCACTCATTAAGTGAATAATTTTCCTAATAAAAGTTAAGAACTTATATAATAATATTATCAATATGAAGAATGTGTATATTATAGTTGTTAAAGGTCTATTTTAGCTATCATGCCGTATTCTGTTCCTTATTCAATTACGTTTCCTTCGATTATCTACATTTTCATGGATGCTTGCAGAAGGTGTATATCTATTTAGACTATTACATTCAACTCATACTGAAGGAGAAAGTCTAACACCCTACAAAATACTCTGCTGGGGTGAGAATTATCTAACTTTCTAAAGATGTTATTAATATTTAATAAATAGTTTTATGTTAATTGAAATATAGATAGTTTAACTCTTGTTATTTAGGTGTACCAGCAGTAGTATCGGCGTTCTATGGGGTTCTCAGACAGACATTCGACAATGAAGGATGTTGGGTTTCACCTTCTGTTTACAATTGGATAGAGGGAACTGTAATAATACCCTGTGTTATAGCACTTTGTGTAGGTTTACAATATTAAAAGACTTAGTCTTATTTACAGGCTATATCAAATAATAAATATTTTTTATAGTATATTATATTTCAAAACAGGCTTCACACAAAGACTTTAATTAAATTAAAAAGCAAAAAATATAAGTCTATATTAAGTTATAGACAAATGTGATGCTTGTGGGCTTTATAATGTTTATTCTGGTGAAGAAACTTCGCTGCGATCCACATTTGGAGAGAATACAATTCAAGTAAGTCTTATCTTACTAAATAACTCTTTTTAGAAAAGCTGAAATTGAATTATAAACCTTTTCGGAAAGCAATTCTAATTTAGCCAGCGTGGTCTTTTGCTCGTAATTTGATACTTGAGCAGAGTTCTCACAAACAATCACGAGGCTCTAAGAACAAATGAATCAATTTTGTGAATAAAAGATATAAAATACTATATAAATAGTGCTAATTTTAAAAAGAGAAGTATATATATATTTGATTTAGCAAGGCTGTGCGGGCTGCATTGATGTTGATTCCTGTATTCGGCCTTCATTTTCTTCTAACAATCTATCGCATACCAATTCTAGCACACCAAGTATTAAATCTAGTGTTGGACGGATTACAGGTTTGTTATAACCGTTATGAGTTAAAGATATTGCTCAACTTCCTAGTTCTTGGTTGAGTTTTGATATCCTATCCTATATAATTAAAGTTCTACCGTGTCTTCGTTCGTTCGTGTCATGTCATCATTTGCCAAGTGATCATTTGACTTTTTTGTTTCTTAACCGATTTAGCTTAAATTTGGTATAGGGGTAGAAACTGGGGCAAAAACAGGATTCTGAAAGTT
>JAQGAV010004360.1:0-10434 GCA_034691345.1 Phasmarhabditis papillosa | reverse complement strand
GCACCCGAAGACTGAATGTTAGAAAGGAGCCGTCTCTGCTCAGAAGATTCCGGAAAGATGTGCCGCAACCCTGCGCCAAGAAATCTCCAATTATTTGTGTGATACGTGCGATTACGGGTCAATAAATACTTTAAAAAATACTTTAATACTATTTAGTACACGATTTCACGCAAACATAATATAATAAGAGTTTAGTCAAATTGTTCAAGTGAGCTAAAAAATTTTTAGTTTAGCACACAGCTGTGACGTAGAATTCTAATAGAAGAATAATTGTGTGCAAAACTTTCGCTTCTACTGAACTTGGCGCTCTTTTTGTTTTCACCAAACTGTCACAAAGTGCTTTTCTAGAATGATATTTGGTGTGACGGGACTATTTTCTAATCTAATTGATCTTTTAATAGACATGTGACCAATTAATAAAAATATTATAATCACTAGAAAAACTATTAATTTTATGTTAGCAAACTGCTGATGTAAGACAGACCGCAAACTGAACGAGAACCGAATGTTCGTGAAATATAGTGAACTAAGAAATTCAACTAAAGGGACGAGGAAGAAAGTTCCGGAAGATTAATACGAAATTCCTAGCCCTGCTTCTTAAATAGTTTCGTATTAACGGAAGGGGGCCGAACCGGGCTTAACATTTCGGGAAGGAGGAGAGATGGGCATTTTTGAGTACCGGGCTCATATTCGTACCGCCCACATACGTTTATTATATCTTTGTTTTCAATGAATTGTATGCACCACAGAAAGGTATTGTTAACAAGCTGCAGGAACCAAGGGCTGGGAGCAGCCGGCCCGTGAAATTTACATTTTTGGTACGAACTATAGTCAGATTCAAAAGTAATAAGGCCGTGTTCGTAAATTTGCCTTGCGGGAGTGTTTTGATTTTTTGCTGAAAATAAAAGCAAAATGAATGAAAGCGGTGTTGAAAATCAAAAAAATACGCAGCATACACGGCCTTATTACTTTTGAATCTGACTATAGCACACCAAACACTAAGATAAACCTACTTTCCCTCTCTCCACAAATAGAATTCTCCATCTTTCTTCTCAATTTTGTATGAAATATGTCCAAAACAAGTTCTATGATTAGACGGGGTTCTCTTTATAAGATAGACTGTATCTGCTCCAGGACATAGAACATTACAGGAGGTGCGCACTTTGCCGTTTACTGTTTCCTGCAAAAGTTGTGATAATAGTATGTTGTTAAGACACGTTGCCAGTGATGCTTTATAAAAAATGTACTTTGGGGAAAGGGTACTCTAGCAACCGGCATACTACCAAATCTTTACTAAAAAGTGGTCATGTAAGCTTAAAATATAAACTTGATGGATCTCTTATCTAAGATTAATATATTTGACCGAATAAGTAAATGCGGTTACACGACTAGGCCTAGATACTTTCGGACAGGATAGTATGGTCCGATATGAGGCATACATAGCCTAGGACCCTTGAATGATGTAAGATACCAAACTCTTATTGTTCAAAAAAGATTTTTTTAAGAAAAAAACCCTGACTATACCTCTTTACACGGCAATTCTGGTGCGGTTCTCGGAGTGACG
Organism: Phasmarhabditis papillosa; assembly: GCA_034691345.1. Taxonomy (NCBI): domain Eukaryota; kingdom Metazoa; phylum Nematoda; class Chromadorea; order Rhabditida; family Rhabditidae; genus Pellioditis; species Pellioditis papillosa. The sequence goes on along the minus strand of JAQGAV010004360.1, from coordinate 8,870 downwards.
TCATCCTCCTTTTCCCTCAGTTCAATCTCACAATTAGCTGCATCTGACGACTTTGGATCGTTGGGTTTACAGACTAATTCACGCCATTCTGAAATATAACTGAATTACATCCACCTTGTTTCAAATCTCAAATTAGCTGTTACCTATTCATTTGTTTTAACTGACTTAAATACTATATTCAGTATCAATAGCTAGCTTACCTGGCGACAAACGGTGTTAGATTAAAATTAATAAATAAAAATGACAATGTTGGAATTGAGAGAATGAAAATTTAGAGTATTTTATTGAAAAGCTAACTTATTTTTATATAACACCACTGCTTCTTAGGATACTGGTCGGTCCCGGGTATGCTTCGTAAGTTCCATACAATATGCATAACATTGCTTAATGTATTTTAAATCTTCAGAATAACGATATATTATGAATGAACACTTAAAATCAAGTGATTTTTCAATTTTTTATACAACTTACGCCAATGAACGCTTTCCGAAGCAGCGAGATTTAGTAAAACTGAAGCTACCACTAGGCGAAGCATTTAATATGATTAAGACTGGATATTAACATAAAGATATATCTATTTATGTTTATTAGGATATCTGACATAGATAAAACCAGCCGATTATGAGATTAAAAGATGGGAAATGCAAAGAAAGTTATTATTAAAAAAATTCAAAAAGTTGGGGATCTGAGGGAAAAGTGAGCTGAAATTGACGCCTTTTTCTAACATTCCGTCTTCAGAAGCACAACACATTCTTCTTTTCGTTCTTTTTTACAGGATTCGAGAATACGGTTCTTTGACAAGTACTGTACCACTCTAGAGCCAGATAAATTACTAATTTCAAACGTTACCAAGGCCCGAAGAAACAAACTACATTGAGAACATTTTCAAATCGAAGTCATCGAGCTAGTTTGTAAAGTATGTCTCTTTTTTCGATAAAGCTAAATTAATTTAAAAATATTGTTTAATAATTTTACAAAACAAGATATCACAGATGTTTGGAGTGAAGATGTAAGAGGAATAAATTTTGGGAAGCGTAAACTTCATTGCAAAGCAGCTAAGGAGCGCGGGATTATGTCGTTGTTCCAAACACTACTTCTATCACAACAGCCTCCGGGTTGACCAATTATTCATTAATTTCGAGGATAACGAGGATTCTCATTCTATAGGCTATTGATAGGGAGTTTCATTCGAAAATTGATTTTCGCCCAATCTTATTATTTTATAGATATTAATCTACTGATTCTAAGTCTGTTTTTAGCTTTTAAAAATAGCCTATAGACTATAGCCTGAGAAATCTAAATATTATATATTAAATATATACTGAAGGTTCATGAAGAACAATGACTGTATAATGTATTTCAAACATTTTTAATTTAACAAAAGAAACGAACTTCTCCAAATTTGTATAGTAAATGACTTATAGTTTGCTTTCCGCCCATCTTAAACAACCATTATTATCTTGTACTATACCATTAACATGCATTCCTGTTAGCTCTAGCTTCTAAAAACTTCCTTAGTTAGCTCACTCATTTTGCAGAAAGCAAACCAATATGAACGGTTTGATCGGATCGGTTAGTTTATTTTAGTTAGATTAGTCCTTTAAATCTCATTTAAATAAGCTTCTTCGTTTTCATATCACGAACTTTAAACGCTTACTGCATAACCATCGTTTTATAGATAAGTAGTACTAAAGTTAATCTATATTTTATCATTTTAAGCAATTTAAAAATAAATTTTTAGGTTTTCGTTACTGTTTTTCTCAGCGCGCTGACCATTTTTCTTTGCGGGGGAAAGAAGAAAGCAGGTGCCCACAAGAGCAAGAGTAAGTGTGGGCAGAGTTAGGGGTGGAGCCCAGAAGACTCCGCAACGGGCCGGGCCGGGTCGTCAAAAAAAAATTGACGTTGCATCAGCTCGTTTAAAGATTTTTGAACCTTGGCCCGGGCCGTCCCGGCCTATTAGAGTCTATTCCTTATTTCGTAGTATTTCGTCTTTAGAAAAACAGGTTTACAAGAAAAAGAATGCAAAAGTTGTAAAAAAACGATTTTATTTTTGCCAGGGTTTCAGCGGATTGGGATAAGCCCTAGCCGTTGCAGAGTCTGAATCCTAGTACAGTAAGACGGAAGGGGCGGAGTCCTTTAAACCCAATAGTTCAAAATACTATGAGAGGTGGGCTTAGGGGAGGCGCCTACTTCAGACGGATCAATACTAGATATCGAAAGTCATCATTTCCAGAAGACGAGAAGAGTAAGAGCAAGAAAGAAGAATCCAGCAAGCCGGCGGCCGAACCCACTCCTGCAGCTCCCGCAGCTCCCGCTGCTCCGGCTAAGCAACCCGAAGGACAAGGAACACCTGTGAGTAGATATTTTTATATTTACTATGGGGCTTGGATTGGGAGAATTTAACCGATTAATCTTACTACAGGTAGATTGTTAAGGAACGAGTTTAAACGCACCAAAGGTCCGATTATTTTGCAATATCCGAGAGTTTAAAAGCCAAGGCCGAAGAACTGCTTACTGCTACTAGAATACATACCAGAATGTTAATTTTGAAATCTGAACTGATTTGCTGAATGAACTTAATACCTAGACCTTAATACCTAGACTGCAAACCCTGTTCATAGTTACCGTACCGCAATAATGGGCTTCCTAAATGAAAAAGCAAGTATATCGAATGTTTTATAAGTAAGATTGCACGTTTGAATTCAAAGCCCGTCATCGTGACAAGTTAACTACAAACGGCGCTTGTAGTCGCTGGTACAAACGATATAACAAGTACTATTGAACGGGCAACTATTGCAAAACTGTTATAACTAGTTGTTGCTCTTAGATTAGGTTTTCTAATAGACTAATTAAGAATCTTTTCAAAAAATGTATAATATTATATATTTAATATTAATATTTCAGGATGGTGCCTATGAAGATGTTGCCGTTGGTGGTTTGTAATGGATGTACAGTCAATAGAATAGTCAGCGCTAAGACGCTCTACAACAATCGATAAATATTTCTATAAACACAATTCTATTCTCTTTTTCTTCTTTCTTCTATGTTTGCTCTTTGTTTATAAGGTTGAGAAGGTTGATGGACAAAAATTAGTTAAGTTGAGTTTGGGGTCGGACCGCGAACTTCTGACAAGGTGCCGCCCGTTCCCACACCTGAATTAAAGTTGAATCACAAATGAAATACACAAAAAATGTGATCTGCGATTCTGACAATATATTTTTCTACTAGTTGTAATGTATGTGCTAAGAGTGAATTCTAATTGTTAGATTACAACTAGTAGTAGAAAAATATATTGTCAGCAAACTTTGGACGAAAAAGTGACTTTTTTACTTTGACTTTTTTACTTTTCACTACTTCTGAATTCTATTGTTCTCGGCCATAACAAAAAAAGACTGCAGCGAGCGGTGTTATTTAAGGTTTCAAAAATCGCTCGTTCTGTGGCAACATTAAACCTCCATTATATAAGTAGAAATGATAATTTTCCTAATGTCAGGTATAAATTGGACAAAAAGATTTGAAATTTAAAGATAAAAAGGTTTCGCCCATAATATGGTTTGAGGCGCGTTTTTTTGTTTGTTGTCAGAAAAATATTATTGTACTTGTTTTATTTTGTATCATGTCCAGGAAAAGACAAATACGCCATTGCGGAAGCCAGAATCTATATATTCTATTTAGAACAAGTTTGAGATGGTTCATAGACAGAATGCGCCATACCATCCTCCATTAAACCTCCATTGATTGTATGGTTAGATATGCAACGGTGTACCGTTTACCGTAACCAAATCTAACCAAATGATCTTTCTTTGACTTATTTCAACGATTTTATACAACGGATCAACCCAAATAATCTCTGTATTACATTCAGGTATCTAATTATAATAACTATTATAGATGTTCTTTTCATCCTTCAAGAATCTGCAAGAAATTGAGGATCACTACATTGAATCCAAATGGGCTCGTGTTTTTGAAAATTTTGAAAATAGATGAAAAAGAACCTTATTTTAATGATATTTTTGTGTTGTACTACTACATTCAATATTGAAATCCTCATTTTCAGTAGTTTTATTACATAATGTTCTATAGAAACTGCGTTAAGATTTAGTACCAATCAACCACCGGATTTCTTGTTGTCGTTGTTTACTAAAAGTAATTCCAAGTAATCTAGTGTATACTAATGTGATAGTGACTATGATATTCAAATTTTCAGAAATCATAGTTTTGATTTACCACATTTACAAAGTGCTACACATCTCTGTAAGTCCTTCTATAGTAAAACAAATCTATAAAATCAAATTGATTACTCTGTCAGTTATTGCAGAGCATCGTCTACGAAATAGTAAAACTTCGCCCAATATTTCCCACAATATAAAAAACAAACAAATTTTCTATAAAAGTCTTTATTTCTCAATTGTTTATCTACAGTTAGCTTCCACCACATGGAGTAGCGTTCATCTCGGAGTTCACATAGGTCGAACGAACTTTCGCCGTCTTCACGCTCTTTCCACACGATTGAGCCCTAAAGTAGAACAATTTTATATGTAGTTAGTTAAACAGTAAGTGCGTTTTTTCGGGTCGGCCCTATTCAAAAATGTTGAGCCTGGTTGGTTCGAGAAATTCCCACCCCAATGATCCACCTGTCCTTATCCCAATGAGCACCGCAAAATTCAGTGGCTTGTAGTTTCTGGTTTCCACCGGCCTCTATCTCTCACTTGCTATTCAAAACAAATCGGTTCATACATATTACCCCAAATTTTTCTGGAATTGAAGTTTCTACAACAAAGGGTTTGGGATTCTTAATAACTTACTTGACACAAGACTTCTGCGTTTCAGCTACCGATCCTTTGTTTGATGTAATCTTTTCCGACTTTTCACTTCTCTCCGGCTTCAGACTCTTCTTGGAAGCATCCTTGTTCTTCTTGGGAGCTTCAGCCAAAGTTGGAACAAAGTATTTAGTGGCATATTCCATCAACCAGCAGCTAAAAAACAAAATAAAAGTGACTATACTATTTTATATATTGATTGTTTTTTTTTGTTTGATTGATTTAAGATAAGAAGTGAAAATGGTTGATTTATTGAAAGTTTTAAGGGAAACGGGAAACGAAGTCCCTCAAGTGCTTCAGTTCGTGTCTAAGCGAGGCATGCGTCAAATGTCCGACCTGCAGTTTTTTGGTTTTTCCTTTTGGTTGCAGTTCCATCCAGATTGAGCCCCGCACCGCTTCATTTCACTAACCTAGCATCGGCGTTTTTGACGCCTCCAGATACTCCAGCAGCCCTCATCTGGGCTACAAACTGTTCCTGTGATCCATAAGCTCTAGCAGTCGGCGCATCATCGATATCACGAGCAGTTTGAACGTCGGCGACCAAATGATCCATGAGTGGGATGGCCTGAGGAATCGGTTCGATCAGGGAGGCACGGCCGGGCATGTCGATCACAATCTGTAATATGTTTTAGTTATATTAACTTTTTTTTATAATATAGTTCTCTTGTGGGAAACTGACATCGTTGGCGCTGAATTCGTTGCAGGCCTTCAAAGTCAGTTCAAATGCCAACTGGCGGGCTGTGCCCGGTTCGGGACTGTTAAGCCACTCTCTAAAATAAGAAATATAATTCCAGAACAGCGGCACAAATCTTACCCAAACTGCTGGTAAGGCGACTGGATTGGCATTACGTAGGCAGCAATCTTGTGGCAAAAGCGCTGAAATATAGTACTGTAATTATACTATCTAGCTTTCTAGAGTGTTCTGGGTCAGAAAGACATTATTCCGGTAATTCTGGATATCTGGTCAGGATTCTCTTTATGTTTGAGCTTCTTTGCTTACGTTAAGGTTGGACATTTTGTCACAGTTAATCGACACGTCCACTTGCAGAGTAACAGAGGGAGCCATGCGAAGCTTCTGGTGTTCCACTGCGATCACATCCTTTGAATGTTTGCCAACCACGAGCTGAAAAAATCTCCTTATATTATTGTTGATTTATACTAGTAGAGTATGCAGTCTTTTCAACATTTGAACATTTTCGAAACATCGCAGCGGCGCAGAGCTAAATCGATCTGGTGATGCGCAAATTCGAATGTGAAATAGAGTGAAATAGTCCCAATTTCATATAATTGTATTTACTAATCGTTTTTGTATAGTTTTATTGTAAACAAACCTTTACCAGCATAGTTTGCTGTGAGGTATTGCGGAGAACCAGTCTTTTCTGGATCTTTCCAGTAGCCGCCGAAGGGATGATGATATTTGATGGTACAGCAATGTTTCTAAACCTCGGTTTTAATATTATTTTTATTTAAAATCGGTGTTGTTATACATATGTGCTTTACGTAAACTGCATAACATATACCAAAAATGTTTCTGCTCGATAGGTCATTATAAAATTTCAGCATAACTGTATCATTACATCGAAAGCTTGCCGCATAGTGTTAGTGTAGTTCTAAAACATACTTCTCTGGTACTACTCGAAAGGTAGTAAGAAAATTACTGCAATACTAATTCGACATTTGTACTCCTATTTCAATTTCGAAAAAAAAAGCAATATATCTAGCGACTTGCATACGCGGACATATCAGCTTCGGCACCCCGAACCGGAGCAGACAACTTCGGCGGTCCGGGACAGCAACTAACCCAGGCATATAGTAGAGAAGAGGAGAGGGCGAACCGACTTCGAGTAAAATAGTATTTCTATTGGATATGTGGGGGCTATTTATGCTCTGCCCCTGGCTCGCTCCCAACTAGTTTTGTTGATTCCCTTTCTAATGTGCCTGCATCACATGAGAATATGTAGCTCGTGGAAAATGGTTTGTAGTTTTGGTTAGGAACATATCAGATTTCTCTATTTTGAGTAATTTTTATAGGATTGGTCTGATTAACTCCTATATTGGAAAGTGGTTTGCTTCAGCCCTCTACAACCGACCTGCAAGCCCATTACTCTTTCTTTTAACGATTGTTCTCTCTACCAATGTAGACGATGTGATGAGTAATGTTTGATGATTCTTATTTTTTTGTGTAGATTTGATTACATACATACAGACATAGATCATACAGTACATCATCCAAAGAATATACAAATTGTCTTTATTATTACTTTAGAAGAAAATACACAAAACCAAAGTTGCGATCACATGAAAGTAGTGAGTTGTGGGACTTTCATTGCAGAAATCGGTACCGCAATAGCACATTGTTATACGTCTTTCAAGAACATCATTACGGACAGGCTCACAACGCTAAACAATGATTTAAAAGGGATTGATGAGATTAAAACTAACATTAGATACTCCATTTGCATTCTTAAGTTCTAGGTTTTGACACCCCTTCCATACACTGAAACTTTCTTCATAATGGATAATTTCTCTAAAATCAAGAATAATATCAATTTCAATATAAAATATCTTACTTTGTGCAAACATCACCGGTACATTCGCCGCTAACCTTGCCATTATCTGACTTACCTAAACTGAAAATTGTTATTTTTAATATTGTTTTATAATAATAAAATTGTTATGGGAGTTCTGCAGTCTCGGTGACAGGCTTCCCTATACGGGGCTCCCTATTTTAAACAATATCCGTATATTGGGTTAACATTTATCTAAATTCAGGCGTTCATGCCGGCTGTGGCCTGCTAAGCCCCGCCCAGTTCTCCCCATTAGTAGTATGTAGTAACAATGGATTTCAGACACGGTTCTCATAAGGCACCTGTAGGCTAGCTTTGATATCAGATTATAAAAATAAGGCTGGTACTGCCACAGATCTGCCAAGATTAGAAAAAACCGACCGTACCTTGGTGGCATTTCATAATACCCGAACTTTGACTGATCAGCAGCACCATGAAGACGAAGCAGATCTTCCACATTTTATTAAGCAGATATTCGATATTTCTTGGATTTAATCCTTTCTTTAAATAGAATGTAAACTCTCATATAATTATTAAAAACACAGTTGAGTTGTAATTTCTCATAGTTAGTGAGAACTTCATTGAGATGGATTTTGCTGTTTTAGTAGTCTCAGATAGAATTTGTGGAAATATTCAATAAAACTATGAGAAAGTCCTAAATATAATTTTGAATAATATTTCGGCAATTTTATAATATTTAGCTTTGATTATTTCAAATGATAGAATATGGGGCTGCTAATGCACGTTGGCTACGTTGACCACCCGGGAAATATTATGAAATTGTCGAAATATTATTTAAAATTCTAGTATAGGATAGATAGTATTGGGTATAGGCGTTATATAATCTAACAATCTTGAAACAGAAAAAAACAAAATATTATGTATATAAACTAACATTATTTGCAAGAATTAGAAGAAAACCTTGTTGAATGAATTGTGACACCCAGAGATTGTCTTTTACAACCAGATAAGGTCAATGTAATGTTAGGTTTGGCAGGGCTGGGAAAAGGCCGGCTGGGCCGGTCCGGTCCGGCCCGTTTCTTAAGTTTTGGGCCCTGAGGTTTTGTATATTTGATTTGTCTTCAAGTAATTATTCTCAGCTTAACAAAGTTAACAAAATACTTGTAGAATAATACAAATTTACTCCAACTCCGGAATAATCGAAACAAGATTTTAATACAGGATTTTACCCTTATTTTGGCCCTAAAACAGTCCAACATGGTGGAACTTGGCTGATTCGTCAATTGTTGGATGCGGAATGTGATGAGGAAAGACAGAGGAAACTATCCTGGAATCTTCCGCGAAGCGGCCCCTGACTAGCTGGCGCCGTAGGCCTATACACTAGCTTATTAACCTTAATCATGTCGTTATTGTGACCCGTGGCCGTATGCACGTTCGGGCGCGGACGGGGCGCTTTAATTGGCGCCCCAGTACAGATTCCGGCGCCCCAGCGCACATCCCGCCCGCGCCCGGGATGCACCAA
>JAQGAV010004359.1:0-10435 GCA_034691345.1 Phasmarhabditis papillosa | reverse complement strand
ATACAATGTAATATAACTTTACTATTTATAATAATAACTTTACTATTTATAATAATAGGGATATAAAAATTTATACAGTTCTGAAACAAGAAATCTACTTGTGTAGTTTACTTTAGATACAATTTAATAAGTTTGACCGCTTAAACTAGTGTTCGAAATGTTTACAGTACCATTGGCAATCTGGTTTTAGTTTTAGTGTATAAATACAAAAATAATTCTTGCAAATTTCTCATCCGCCGCCTCCGCTCCCCAGGTACTGTGCAATGGAGTCCTGGCTCCCTATGATCCATTGGTCTCACTTCATTTTCCAAATATATGTGATCTCGTATTTCGTAAAATATGAATAAACAATAAGAAAACCATAATCATTTCCTTTTTCTAGATTGTTCTACCCAATGGAATCGTAGCAGACCAACTAATCGGGGAGATTTCGGAGCAAAGCCGTCTTATAGTCGTCGGACCCCGGCATAACCTTGCCGTATACCCATACCCTTGCCGTACCGTTCACCCTTGCATGAACCTTGGAAGCCGACTATAGCTGTACCATTAAAACTGCTGGATTTGTTGGATGCACCAACATTACCGTAAAGTTGGAAATATCAAGAAATCAGGCAAATACAGCTGAAACTAACCTCAGAATATAAGTTTAATGAATTGCATTTAGATTTTTATGAACTGAATACCCGTTGCGGCGCAAAATGATACGTTTCTTTTATCCCAATCAACCATCGGGCCATTTTTGATATTTTCCTTTTGAGAGACTGGGTCTTTTTTATTTGAAATCTGATAACAAATACATATATAAGATTCTCTTTACACCTAATGTTATTGTAGTGAATGCTGCCGGTTTGAGTTGCCAGAATGTCTAGGCTGATTTTCGGGCATAGATGAAGAGCCAGTCGAACAAAAAGTACAGGCTCTAGGAAAGACACAGATCAGTTTGTGGTTTTGTGGTTCCAAGATAGAGAACCGGTTTTAGGTAGAATATGGAATGAAGACAGAAAGATTGCGGCCAACTTTGGATGGGGAGGAAACGAGCACAACACCAATATTGAAAGTATACAGGTACGGACAAATAGAATACAATTAATTGCATAAAACTAGAATATTATCTTAAACTAATAGCTTCGAATTATATACACTTGCTTTTACCAGAAGTAAGGAAAATAGCAATAGTACTAACATTATTTAATAGTTTTTGTTATTTCGGTATAAGTATGTCGTTCTGATATATTCTGTGAATACTGGAAACCCTTCCGTGAAGCTGCTCGTGTTAAAGCATAGAATCCAATCCACGTTGGCCATTCAGAGGGAGATATTTCCCCCGCAGCAGATGAATTATATCAGGTTTGTTTATGAGTTAAAATGGCCCAGTTGTTGAGGAGACGGTTTGAATACAACATTGAAAAGCTGTATACCATCAGCATAAAAGAAATCAGCTTGTGCAGAATTCTGCACTCTTCGAGCTTTCATTGCATGTATTGCTTGTATTCTTGTTAATCTCGCTTAACGAGATAACATGTTATATTGTTGATGTAAGACTAATTATTGGTTAAATACCTCATTCCGTTGCAATAAAGCCTAAGTTGTGCGGTTTCGTTGTTCTTATTCCTCTATTCCATTTATTATATGGTCTAGATCTATATTTACTCCTAATATGTCTATTTTGTGAGTAGCCCCTCGCAGTCTAGTACAATATCTAATTTTAATTAGTTGTAATAATTTAGAACATGACTGGTTACAGAGGCCTACAAGCCTACAAACAGATGAAACCGAAACCTACAAAGATAGAAGTGAGTTTTTTCCTTATCCTGGCTTAATTTACAAATTTTAATTATGTAATTATGTAATTTACAATAGATAACCAACGCTGTTGGTGCTTTTTTTGACGACAATGTTTGTAAGAATTTGAATAATAATAAGTTTTTTTATTCTGTTATATATAAAATAATGGGATTCCCTCACTTACAATCAATAATATCAGTTTTCAGAGGAAGACTCCTAACACCCCAGAAGCAGCCAGAGATAAAAACAAAGACCCGATTTGCCCTGGAATACGGAAGAGATGCTGCGCGGTAGAAAAATGCGGAATCCCGGCACCCACTGCTACTGAAGGCAGGGGTAAATTATATCTTAATCCCAACAATGGGAAAATGTTTTACGTCTATACGTGCAGTAGCTGCAATACTGACTTTCATGTATACCCATGAATAAAGAATTTGTTGAACTTTTCTTTTATTTATCGATTAAAAGTAAGCTGGGAGTAATATATATAGATAAATCATGGGTGTTTTCATTACGTGTTCATTGAATTAGACTGGCTATAAATAGAATAATAATTATTTAATACCAGTTGTAACAAAAATACTTAAAATTGTAGGTAAATGAAACGAAATAATTTATTTATATATTAGTCATCTGGCTGGCTGTATGAATTTGGTTTCGATTGGTCTTTCTTTTGTCAGTACAGCGCCGTATTTCCAATGGCTCATATACCAAAATATTTACCAAAATGTTCAGTTGAAAATCAGATTTTTCGAAAATGGTCATATTTAATTTCCAAATTAATTTTGTATATTGATACAAGAGTAAACACAACAACGGCTTAGAATAGCGGAAGTAGATAGCTAAATATACTAAAAGACAAATGTGTTTATAGTAATTATATAGGTTGAATATTAAAACCAAATTGGAGTTTTTTGGGTTTTGTTCTGCCGTATTTCAATACTTTTGGAGACTATAGTTGCCTGTTGGGATCATGTCCAAATAGTCTCGGCATTTTGGTTGTCATGGTTGGGGAACTTGACTGACTATAACAAAATTTTAAGGATTTCCAGGCTTACTGAGCTAGTTGCAAGCAAATTTATTATTGTCACCTGTAATTATTGTTGTTGATATGTTTTCGATAACTACAATACCACAGTTTTCCTATCTAATCAATTATATTTTGTTATATAAATACAAAATAAGAGTCAACAATTCAACAATCAGTGTTTGTTACCACTACAATTTGCAAAACTTTCTGTCTTAATGATTATACTAGTTATTTTCTTGGCAATTATTGCCATTTTATTTGCTCTTACATAGTTTAGGCACAGAAAGCTCCCGCCATGTTTGTTACAGTATCCTGGCAGTCTTAGAATTCCGTTCAGGACCCATTCCTCTACCGATTCTTGGCACATTACCGTATCTGGCATGGCTGACTGTCACGATTGGATCTATTGTAAATGCAATCATCGTATAAAGAAGGTGCCTTTGAATCTAAATTTCTCTTTAACAGCTCGTTGGTTTGCTGTTATAACTTAAGATCAGCACTATAAAAGACTGGATTTCCCAATCTCTGGAAACGACAAGTTCACTCATTTGATATAACATAACGATTAGTTATTTCGTGCCCGATTACCGATCTACTCTTCATTGTAGGATTACGGTAGCGTGTTTACACTGTGGTTTGGTCCCATCTCGACAATTCACATCTCCGATCACGAACTCGCTAAAGAAGCTATAGTGAAGCAGGGAGTAGAATACACGAACAGATGGGTTCCGTTCATTATGAACCAGGCAAGAGGTGATTAAAGAACTACGGAATAAAGGCCATAGAGCCAAGTATACAAGGGGAAGGGTGAAGAAATAAAGCTCGGGAAATAAAGCTAAACAAAAACCAATTAATATAATTTGTTTAGGGAATGTCTTTATCGTAACACAACGAATATAAAAAAATATTTGTTCTGTTTATCCTGAACAATATCCGCATGATCTGGGACAAGTAGCTTGCTTGGTTGCAGTAGAGTAGAAGGTATTACTGCAGTAACCACCCGTAGCCCATGAAGCACAACTGAAAAACATGAAGATTTGTTATAGTTTTAGTTTGCTAATATTAATTAATAGTTAAAAGTTTTGTTATTCTCAATTCTGATTCTAGGTTTCCAGCAGGGGCCCTTTCCCACTCCTAGGGTAGTTAGAACTGCTAGGTTCTAAGTTTATAATAACCCAACACCGACCAAGCCTGTGGTAGCTCAACGGTTAGAGCACTCGTCCGGTAAACGGAAGGTCCTGAATTCGAATCCTGCCCAAGCCATATTTTCCCGAATGTTCCTCTGTCATTTAGGATTATCATATCGAGCGCAGTAAAATGTGTAAGACAGAGGGATGGCTCCAATTGTTGACTCCTTTTCTCCATGGGTGGGAGAAGGCCCGCCCGGCCTGGCCCGGTCGGTCCTAGTCTATGTTTATGAATACTATTATCAAAATATTAACCTACATCAGTCGAATTTTTAATAAAAATTGTCCCTGCGCTGAACAACTGTTTGATTTTTTTTTGTATTTGAGTTTCTTAAATTTTCAGCCCCGGCCGATTTTCCAAAAAGTCAAGGCTTGAAAGGAAACTTAAATCCCCATTGCGAACAGTGTAATCCCTACCGAGTATTGTTGTCAACACAAGTTGAAGAAGCGGTTGTTGTGGTTGTAGCACATCTCTGACAGATCTTCTTACAGTTTTCGTAAAACATTGTCATTAGAGCAGTACTTTGTGTTGGGGCGCGGAAAAATCATATATATGCAATCTTATACGACAGACAATAAGATAAACCATCGGGTGGGGTTTCCAGGAGACTAAGTTCTGAATCTATCAAAGTTCCCAACCGTCCGTTTTAGAACTAGCCGAATTAGAATAATTAAGTTAAATTTAGAAATTACATTAACAAAAGTTTGCATAGTTACATCATTACAGATATCTGGGAATTGGGTAGTACAGTCGGGAACAGCATCCACACAACCTCCTGAAATGAGCTATAAAACTAGCCACGTACAGGCCCTCCTTCGAACGGGCCCAAACGCCCAACTCTAGTGGACACATACTGGGCAAATTCTTATAATCCGTTATTGTAAATAGGATATGGTTTGTAAATTTGCTCAACTCTAGCACTCTAAATAGCCGAGCCTGATTAACCGAATTCCATATGGGTACATATCGTTAGATAATATTTAACTTTTATCAGATAAAGCTTACCGGCCAAGCAGAATCCGCATACATTGGGACACTCGGTGGCAATCATGTTTCTCCACGCGGGGCTAGGGCACATTTCCTGAGTGATTGTGGCACAGTTCATCTTGGGGACTGAAGAAGCATGTGTCAAGAATTCGGGAGCGCTCGATTAATTATTTTCTTTGTTGGTGAAAACCCGACTGTAGCCTTAACCAAGAGCTTGGTTTCAATGGCAGTATCCAAGGTAGCAGTGTTGTTGTAAGAAAATGAATGGAACATTGATTGAGTGTAAGCCTTTTCTTCAATAGTACATTGCTTTTAATCTAGCACCACCTCTTTCCAGGATATAAACTGCAAATGTAGAATTATATATTTAACAATTATGTCGCAGCAATGGGCGGGGCAGAGTGGTACGTACAGTGTTGTCCATACACCTCCATCCAAAAATGTACTTATTTTCTTGTGTAAATCACATGTAACCAAATATGAGTGGTGCGCGCCTCTTGCAAAGGGGGCGGGCTGCCCGTCGCTAAGTGTAACCTTTTCAATAAGACTTACTAGGTGCATTAGCACAATTGTATTCGGGTGTTAGACAACAGTATCCACAAGTCTTAGGACAAGTTGCCATTGCGGCCTTCTGCATTCCAGCGTCAAATGTGGTACCGTCTGCGGTCTGTAACGTAAAGTTTTCCAAAATTCATCATTTCAATTGGGAAATTGCCCGAAAATGAGCCCAGTTCGTACGTAAGATGTTCAGCCCTAAGGTTTTATAGATACATTTTGAAAACGCGATGCACCGCATCGAATGTAGATCTTTATCCTGTTTGTTTCCTACCGTAGCAAAACAGAGTCCTCTTCTTTCCTCTGCTGTTCCTGGAGCAATTTCAGCAGTTCCAGGTACATAAATAGCATTGCAAGTAGATGTAGGATACTTGTCGGCACATACAACAGCATTAAGGGAAAGCTAAAACCCTATTCTCTAACTAAACTAATTTAAAAGGTTATTTATATTCGTAAAAACCAACAGGTAACATTGGAAATTCAGTCTTTTTGGTTAATGATAATATGATTCAGTTTATTGTAAATAAATGAATTACATAATATATTTTGTTCATGAGAACCACATTTATTTGTTGTTCCTACCAGTCCACTACTAGTACAGTTTAAATCAGCGAAGCCCAAGGCGGAGCCGAGAAATCCAATAAGAAAGAAAGCTGCGGCCTACATTTTACCGGTTTGGTTGAATAAGCTATTAGACATGAGATCCTTTTTATACTATCGAAAGCAGAAAAAATCTTTATGCTACAATTTTTTTCTAGCAGATGTTCAATTGTTTTTTTCTCACTTTGTTTGTTCTGTTGGTATAGTTAGGGGCGGTTTTATATAACGAAGACAGGATGCGTAACTAAACCCATAGTATGAATCTAGGGTGTGCATTCGGTGTAACGGGAAACGGCATACCGATAAATTCCCACCCAATATTTACAGTAAAACGGTTAACCGATAAATTGCTACTCATTTTTTACCGTTACAACCGTGTACCACTTGCCCACCTGGAATTCATAAATTATTCAAATTTTCCCCCGGAAATTCATTAAAGATCTTTCTCAAATACAATACCGCGCTCTGATAACGACGGCGCACAAAAGGAATTTTGAAATTTTGAAACTGCGCAATTCAAATTTGAATGCATTTAATTCAAAACGTTCCTTTACTATATATATATACTATAGTTATACTTGGTTTTTTGTTCTTAGTTTCATAGGCTTGTAATTGGTTTTCATAATGACTGCTTACTACAGTAGAACGTTTGCTAATTGCAGGCATACAGTAATATGGCTTTTCGCAGGACGAGAGAGTCTGCAGAGAAGTTCATCGAAGCGGTATCATGTAGCTCAAGGAATTGGTTAGTTCTTGCAATTTATAAATACAATTTAGATAATTTTTTAGTGAAACTTCGTCAGATTTGCAGTTCCTTGGTACCTCCTGTAAGCATCCTTATTGCTGGTAGGTGCACACAGCGCTTCTTTCAATTTTTATGTTTTAGGGGATGTGTGGAGAAATTCAACCACATGAAGATTTTTCCCAACTGCCATTTGTGCGGCTCTCTTATTGAGGTAGTGCAGAGCAATCACTCATATAATTCTTAATTTAGCCTGCATGCCCGAAACCGGCTATTCTCCACGATAATTTGGTCGAGGATCTTCTGAAGTTCAAGGAACTTCTGATTAAGGTCTTGTTCCACACCGAACTAGCTTAATTTTATAATTTTAGTATGAGGCAGCGGTCAAACGAGAGGGAGCCAATTCCTCCACACAGCAGATGACACAGGCACTCTTCGACCGGAATTTTGAGGAACCTCCGCCCCTGCGGTAATAAATATACATCTTAAATTATTGATGTATAATATAAACTTTAGAACTGTCGATGAATTTATGGGTACTCAGGAGCACTACGATACCTTCGGACTGGAGACTAGCCGACCAAATACTCCAGAGTGAGCAATTGTTTCAACAATATCTTCGTTATCAGAACAGTGCGCACAGTGATGGTTCATATTTGCAGGACACCTAATCCTACAAGGAAGACTGTGGAAACGCCCCCATCCAGGCGGAAATCACTCGGGGATATCGCTCTCCCTGACGTAACTCCGGAGAAAAAATGGTGTCCCACGAAAGTTGTGGAGCCGATTAATCAAAAGGAGAGGCCGGTTAGGGTAAGGAACAACATCTTCATATCAATGATTGCGTCTTGGTGCCTCAGATCTCGCCGTTGAAGACAAGTTTTACTGGAGCAGCTGCCAAGAGATCGATAAGTTCGAGGAAAGACAAAGATGGCTCAAGAAATTATTGTACTGAGTATGCAATACATTATGGGCCATAATATCTTGATATCTTTAGGAGCGATTTCCCAGTTTTATTTCAAACGCAAACTCTCAATCAAACAGTGGAAGATTTTGATCAGGTTTGTTTTGTTTTATTCAGTTACGCAATTGGGAACCTAATCACATGTTGACAATATTTAACTTTTTTGTTTAGACTCAACAGGTAGTTGTGTCGGCGTTTCAGTCGACAAACTCGTTCCAATTTTTGGAGAACCCGGTGGTGCCGTTCGTTCGAAAAACAAAATCACATAACGCAGAGGTACTGGTCAGAAAGGTTTTTTTTATAACTTATGCTGATAGGCTAGATGGAAGGATTCTGAAAATGTCACTCCTCAGCTACGAAAGTATTCGTCCGACGTTCCAAGTATATCTACTTTGAATACGCTTCAACAGCCTTCTACTGCTGCATTATCTCCCGACTTTCAAAATACTTCGATGGTTAGTATTATTTTCTTTGTAACGTTAACTATTTTTTTTCAGGAGGCTATTACGTCAATTTCTTCGCAAGAAGGTCGACGCCTTTCGAATGTCAAGCTGACTGAGCGTCCAGTAATGCAAGCTGTGGAATCTGGGGATACAGAAAAGCTGAAGAAAGTATTGAGGGTATTTTTTCAACTTTTTTTTCTATTGTAGGCGATTTGTTTAGGCCAATTATAATCCAAATGAGTATTGCCCAATAAAGGGCACTCCATTGTATGTTGCTGTTGGTCTTCAAAAACGCGACATGTGCCAGCTGTTAATAGAATATGGTGCTTTAATCAATGTCTTATGTAAGTTTGCTAAATTCCTTTCTCCAATCTTGCGGTTTGATTGTGTTGCTTCAAAGATTGGCGGTTGACTTCTAGCTCTGTATGTCTAGTGCTACAATAATAACTTGAGTTTTAGGTGGTCCCACTTGCAATTCTCCGCTGCACCTGGCTGTGGAAATGAACAACGAAGAAATTGTGAAATACCTGTTGTCAAAAGGAGCCAGCAAGCTAGTATGGATATATCAGTGGATATTATTATTCACATCTTACCTTTAGGATAAAAATCGTCTAAACCAAACGGCCGTGGAACTCGCTGCTACTAGTTCTCCAATGCGATCACTTGTTGAAAAGTATCGTCTCTACCCAAGACAGCCATGTTGGTTCTAGACTCCACATCGTTATATTTCTTTTCTTTTTTTTCAGCTGTACCACCGGCTCTTCCTCAGCATCAATATATATTCCTGGATTCAAAGGTTCACTATCCGTCAGCTGATATGAGAATTCTGAACAAGTGGTTTCATGTTAGTTTACTATGAAAAAAATAATGTAGCTACGGTATTCTAGTTCCGATACAATTTCGATGAGCAGGTAACACATTTCGTTGTGTCGTTAGAAGACGAGGTTGCAACAGCTTCAAGCGATTTCATGAAGGCTCTTTTAAGGTATCCTACTAAATGTTGATCAGTTAAAGTGAAAAAAATACTTCAGTGGTGTGCACATCGTCTCGAGGGAATGGTTGGATGAATGCCTCAAGCGTGATGTTAAAATTACAGAGGATTTAAAATATGAGGTTTGGTTTCTCCATATCGCTTTCCATTGTTGACGTAGGTTCAATTGGCTCGTTACAAAGATGGAGAAACGGCCAAAGGTTCGGCCGAAAAATGGAGAAAAAAATACGAAAAACTGGTAAGGAATTTTCCTTAATCATTTTAAAGAGATCTACGCCTCAAGCAATGTTGTAACTGACATTTATTCTTTCAGACCCCTGGAATTTTCCGTGGTTGCAAGTTCTACTTGGCGAACCCGCAGTATGGTAGTTACGGTTGGTCAAGTTGACTTGTTGTATATGTATTTTATTTCAGGCAAGCGCAAGATCGTATCGGAGCTTATCCTCTTGTGTGAAGGGGAACTTTTGAATAAGGAACCATTGGCTACTGTTCCAGAGCCTTCTCCTTATTTTCGAAAAGATCAAAAGATGTCACCTTATTTTGTAGTCTACGATCCAGCAGCTCCGGTAGAGTTAAATATATTAACGCAACGCACTATCTTTTATTTCAGTTACCTGGTCTGAAATTGAAAGATGTCAATTTTGTATCTGTTGGATGGCTCTTCCAGTGCATGCTGCATTTCAATTTATTTACCACATATTGATTGTGTCTTATTGTTGTTTGTTTTAGTACTTCATGATCTCATTGTTTGTGTTCAGGTTTTTTTTGATGTGCTTCCAGGATTATATTAATAAACGTTTTTCAATTTTAAATGTTTGATGTTTGTTGTGGCAGTTTTCTACTTTTCAGTGGGAGCCCATTTTGAGTTTTTCTATAAAAATTTTTTATTACTGAATAATGTGCTGAGAGTTCAACAAGGGTTAACGGAACACGGTCTAGTTTTTAAAAAAATTGGTGCTTGATAAAGAATATGCTTTGAATGATTCATCAATTAAAATATATGTTCTTGTGGTATGTCTTAACGGCGAGTTCCATCTTCGAAGAAGACTCCACCATCAATTGCGCAGTACTTCGGGCAGATACCCTTCTCTCCACCATTTCCATCCTGTCCTGGCTGTCCTGGATTTCCTGGTTGACCATCTTTTCCGGG
>JAQGAV010004358.1:0-10438 GCA_034691345.1 Phasmarhabditis papillosa | reverse complement strand
ATATATATATATATATATGATATATAGGAACTTTGTTAGAATGGCACCGTATTTTCACTGTGGGTGGTCTTAGACAACACCGCTGCTTGCTAACCTGTTTGATCTTGGTTTAGTAAGGTCTTCATCATCAGTTAACTGGATACTAAGAGCAACCAGCCGTCTGTAAAGAACAACAAGGGCCACCCAGTAATCAGCTAAAATATAGAGTAATATTTAAATAGAATGAAACACTGTACTTCATCTAAAAATATTACCTTTGTTTGGTTCGAATAGAATAAACAATATTTCAGTAATATGTCTCCCAACCATGTTTTAAAGGTCTAGTTTTATTTCCTTTAAACTCACGGGAGGTCTGGTGAGATGCAATCAGTCTTGTTTCAATTGTATCCGTTGTATCAGTATCGTCGCTACCAACAGAGTTCAAACTCTCAGTCGAGGAATATTTAACCTGAAGGCTCATTTGTAAACCCAGTACAGGTTACTGTATTCATTTGTAAATACAGTACAGGTTACTGTATTCATTTGTAAACGCAGTACAGGTTAGTGTATTCATTTGTAAACGCAGTACAGGTTACTGTATTCATTTGTAAACCCAGTAAACAAAGTATTATGTTTTTTATCCGCTTGTCGGTGCTAATTATTAAACAAAATACGTATTTGCGTACATTTGGCATTCTGCTGGCGTTTAGTCTAACTGGCACGGCGCCAGAAACTCTGTGTTGTACAGCCACGGAAGCTACCGCATCCGTCACACTGAAACGGAAACATTATATTAGAAGGTTCTATTTCTATTGGGTTAGCTTAAATTATAATTTATGAATTAGAAATGATGTTCTTGATGCTCTCTTTTATAAACTATATTGATTGCGACTATAAATAATAGTATAGACCTTTTATAATATTAATAATGTAACTAACTTTGTTAAATTCTTAGCAACATCCTTTCCACTTCTTTTATAATCTTGTATAATATCACAACTACCAACAGAAGATCTGTCATCCATTTCAGCACAATCCGCTAATCTTTCGTCTTCTTCCATGTATAACAAGTGAGTCTACAAAAAAGAAGGCTAAGACTTAATATTTAAAATAGTAAATATAACTTTATACTTCTAATAAAAGTTTGTTCTTTATGATGTATTATATTCGATACTGCTAATAACAAATATGACTGTTAACTCTTTCTGACCTTGCAAGTTAGTAGATCTAGTGAATGTTCTGCTCTTTCATGGGGTAAATGATCGAAGTATTCAAGAGCCAATTCAGCAAGATTAGAACCGCTTCTTGTACCATTACGAAGGTCTTCCAGTGGAACGATAATACGAGTCTTAAATATAAATATAAAACAAATATGAATAAACAAGAAAGACGACAATATTTATCTTAGATTGTAAAGTAAAGACAAGAGGTTACATAGATTGCTACTGGTATTAGAGGTTTAGCCCTTTATGTTATAGTCAGCGCCAAGAGTAATAATGGAGTGTTGTTTGGGTATTTTTGGAGAGTTTTGCATAAATTTTGGTTTTTCGAAGATTTTCCAAGCCATTTTTAACGAAATTATTTTTCAAAACTCCATTATTACTCTTGGCACTGACTATAGATACCGTTAAGAATGATATTAATAAATAAACTTACCTTAACACATGGTAGCTGAGTAAATTCAACACTATCATCTACTATTCGAGCTATTTCTTCTTGTAGAAAACGATCTACTTTTGCTAGTAAATAAGTATCATTGTTGAAGTTTGCTTGACGACGAATCCCTGTAATTTTGAGATTAAAAATATCAAAATATGCATAACTATAGTGTCAGGAACATTCACTAAAGTTGCAGCTAAAAATATGTTACAGAAACTAAAGGTCACCCTTTCTCGAAGAATATATTAAATTAATTGTGTACTTACCAATACAGTTCTTAACATTAAGATTATCTGCTAAAAATGTTGCACAAGCCTTAACAACGGGTGTCATTTGCAGAGAAAATGCTGTTTTGTACAACTCCGCCACCTTCTTAGAACTTATTTCCAGACTAAAAATTAGTTATAGACATTAATAAGCATGGAACTATGATATTATTATATAGTGTTTTATAGAAATAAATAAACTTTTTAAGTAAAGGTTTCCCTTAAACCGCCTAACACTCTTTCTATTTATTATTTATCAGTATAACACTTACTATGCTGTGTATGCAAAGTTCACAAGTGCATTAAAGCATTCAAAGTCCGTCTGTGCAAATTCATAATAGTCCATATTGTGTTTAGCTGAAGAACCCTAAACAACCTCTATATTTTAATCTTTATAAATAGTTTTATACTTGATTGCTTGACAAACTGGGCTTTCCGTTGGCTGCTGGTTCCGCCAAAGTTGGGCTTTCAGCGCCTAAAATAGTTGATGAAATTCTTCCCCAAAATGTTCTAAAATACTTTTTTCTATACCCAAAATATATTAAATCATTTTGGTTTGACGGATTCTACCTTAGGACAGTCTATGAAGGTCCGCTCCTTACCTTTTCCGTTTTCTTCCGGTTCTCCGCTTAAAAACATGTCGAATAAGGCCGGTGACACAGCGGCCAAAACCACTTTGTGGGCAAAGATCTCGCGTTCTCTGAAGAATAAAATAATATATTAAGAAGAATGGTGAGATAGTTAACTTAAATGTTATAAAGGTTTATTTTTCTATTAAAGAGTAAACTTTTCTTTGTTATTTTGTCGTCTTATATATAATAATAATTTAAATGCTAATTTTAATTTGCACTGAATTTACAAATTAAATAATTGTTTTATCTACCTAACAAAGAGTACTACATCACAGAGTTCGCGATTACAACGGAAAGTATTCAAACGGTCGAGAAGTTCGTTCTAAAACAATAAAATAATTAGTTATTATATTTTAGAAGATAAAATAAACACTATACTAAAAACTTTATTAATTATAGTTTTTCTTAAATCTGGCGGGCTCATCTAAGTAATGATCGAATTTATTCGTTTAAAACAGTATTTACTCTAGAAAACAAAATTTAAAAACGCTACAATTTTAAACAATAATATCTCTCTCTGGAAACAGAAAAAGAATAATAATAAATAGATTAAGAAAATAACAATTTTTCTATTTTATAAGCTAATATTTAAATAAACTAATAAAAACTCCTCACAACTCAAACAAGTGAATGTAAACGGGTTATTTTACTAAAACAAAACTAATAATAGTCCCTTTTTCTAGCCTTTCTTTTATATAACTTGCCCTTAAAGAAGGATCCTTTAACATTAAAGAGTAGTCTTCACGTTCATCCATCGTCTCCGAACCCCACTTATCAGTGTCGTCCGCTCGGAATGAAACGGCACACCGAATTCGTTTGGGGACCAAAGTCAGTTGATCTACCTGTAAGCAGACCTTTTAAAATATAAAAATAATACAGAAAACTTGATTTTAGTCATTTTTACAATACAAATACGTGGCTATTTTGTAAACTTTAAAATTCAAAGGGCAGCGGGGCCTTTTAAAAAGTAAAAAATAAACTTAGAAGGTTTTTTGGGCTGAAAACGGAAACAACTGAGGTGTAAGCAGGCAGTCGAGTGGTTGCTAAGCAAATCCAGAGAAGCCAAAAAATAAAAGGTTTCTTTTAAGGAAAATACATAAAAATCTATATAATAATAAAAAGAATAGTTAGTAAATTAGTCATCTAATAAACTAATAGTTAAGTACACTTAAAGACTATTCATAAACTACTATTATTTACCAATTCGGGGCGTATTCAGGATATAAAAAATAAAAAGATTTAGGTAACAGTAAAGAGCAAATATATTTGTTTATAACTCTTTCTTATGCTTTTAACAATGTTAAATATTTCAGCTTCACAAAACCCCCAGAAACTATAATTATATTATTTTCTTGTAAAGTGCGCTTAAAGGGACTGTGACACGGTATTGTCAGGTTAATATTAATTAATAGAGCTATTTTCACTGATTACAAATATATAATATAGTATGTATTTAATTTCATTCGTATTTCGAGCTATTGCAATACAAAGTGTCGAAATTATCAAGTTATTATAACAAGTCGCCACAGCGCCATTGACGATCGTAGTGCACTGCGTTTAACTTGCTTCAAAATAAATATTTTTTGTATTTTAAAAGTAGAAATGTTCTACACAATGCTCTTCATCTACAAAAAACAAAAAAATAATTTTTTTTCAAACTGCAAATTACAAATCCTGCGATTAATGAACCATATCGGTTAATAGCCGACATATATCTTGTCACAGTACCTTTAAATAATTATTCTTCTAGAAATAAGTTAATTTTATTAATATAATATTGTCATTAACTAAATGCTACAAAAAAGCTGTTTTGTTCAGAAGATTCCGGAAGGAATGATCCAAACCATTTTCACAATCTCAAATTAATATGATATCTGCTAAAAATTTTGTAAATTTCGAAATTGTAAAACTGTTCGGATCACGTGGGGTGACAGAGTGGTTTTCGACCGCCGAGCTGAACCCTCAAATTAAATAGAAATCTTGACCGACGACTATATACACTATCAATGAGAGAAGTTTAGTTTCTCTTAAAATTGGCAAGTTACCAATTTCTAAAAGACAAAACTATTGAAAAGATTATGTATAAAAGGAGAGTTTTTGCAAGTTAAGGTGATTTGCTACAAAACTAACAAAAGTTTAAATATCTGGGCGGTCTATACAATATTATTGTCTAAATACCGCACAATTAGTTAAAATGTTATAATAAAGTAAATTTTATATATTTAATAATACTTTTAAAGCTTACCTTTTTGTCCTGATCCTTCGGCTTTGCTATAGAGACTTTTCTTTTGTTTTCAACGATCTCGAGGGTTCCTTGGCTCATTTTGAACGAAGTTCGACGGGGAATTTGTGTAGTAAAAAGAGTAGAAGTAAGTGGTGGAAAACTACCAAAAGAGCCGAAGCTAAAAATTAAATATAAGTCAATAATAATATTAATAATAATGTTAATACAAAGGTGGGCAGTAAAATATTTCTCCTAAAGTATAGTCGATTACAAGAGTTAACTTTCCAGCACAGTATCATGAAGCGTCGCGGTGTTAAATAATAATGAATGAAAAAGGCTATAATTCATTTTTTTTAAATTACAATTATTTTAATAAACACTGCTGTCTCTAGTGATAACATGACAGACTTTAATTATTAACATTGTAATAATGGTTTGTCATTTTTATTAAAATTTGTTCATTGTTAAAATGCAACGTCAAAGAATTACAATTGTTAGTTTATTATAAATTTTGACAAGAAACTATAAAATAAAACGAATAACAAACTGTCCTAGATCATTAAAAAATAGAAATTGGTTTTCTGTTAAGTATTTTCAATACTTCAAAGTAGACTTCTTAAAAAATAGTATTGGTCCAGCCTAGATAAGTTGTTAGCAAAGACAGACCACACTGGTCAATTCGCCTCATACTGAAATAACCGGACCACCGCGTCCTATAAATTGACACTGCTTCTTTAATACCAGCTGCATTATTAAACAGTTGATAAAACAAAAACATAAATTCATATGAAAATCAGCAAAATGACAATTTCCTTGAAATTCTTCTAGGCGATAATAGTCTTAGCAGACTATCTATATTTTATGGATTTAATAAGCAAAGTGGGCGGAGCTTAGCTGTAAGAAGGGTCTGGCCTTATGGAAAAAGCGACTAAACCGAAGATCAAAGTCATAGAAGGGGGGATCTCTTAAAGGACTGTGACGTCACCGATCTCTCATTTTAAAGGACTATCTAGCCGCTATCAATGCTAAAGATAGAACGCGCTCTACCTAGGTAAAACGGGTTACTGTAACGCGGTCAGGTGATTCCAACAAACGTTTCGTTACATTATATAGTCCGCAATGTCCGAGCTTTCTTTAGAGAATTACAAAAATTATATTGAAAATAAAACTGTACAGTTTACAGCAAATAATTGTGGTTATTTCACGAGATTTTTGGATTTGTAGCTCAATTTAACGGCATATCTACATAGCCCTTTAACACTTTTATTAAATCTTTCATAATTTTTCGTTGTCTGTTTTAACTGGTGACGAGTTTCCTATGAAAACTGCTGGTCAAATGTGCTATCGATTGATTGATCAGATTAAAGGACTGGAAGCGAGAGAAACGGGCGAGAAGAGAGCGCAGACAATTCGGATGGGTATGCAACTCGCAATATTTGCAGTTAGGAAAGTACTTGCCGTTTAAAACATAGTATTAGACTTTAGAAGTATGAACAGGACCTGTCTTTATTAAGTTAACCATTGTTTTATATAATTTGGGTAAAAGTCTTACTGAATGAATAACTATTATTTATTGTTAATATATGGTTTATATTGAGTAAATAATGAATTACTCAATCAAGATTTTCATTTTACATTTAAAGAGTTTTTCATTAGTAAAAAGAAAGCTAATCTTACAAACAGGAAGTTATCATTTCCAAACCAGTTCATATTATTTAAGTTATGTTATTTTTAATAATAATATTATAATAAACTAATATAAATATAAATAACAGACCTTTGTTTATCTTCTTTTAGAATATCAGACATTGTTCTGTGCGTTGTCTAGCTAACTATGATATTGCAAAACATAAAACAAACTGCTAAAGTCCAAATGTAAAGTACAGCACCGCCCAGACAATGCACTTTTATAACAAAAATACAGCAAAAAACATAAGACTTTGCTATTTCAGCACGTTTTAAACCAAAAAATAAATATACTTTTGCGAGATAAGATATTCTAAACCACATTGAAACCTTGTAATGGATAATTGTTCGTTATAAATATTAATTATTACAAACAGATTGGCCGCTGACCAAATACAAAGAAAATCAAAACAAACGAACGCCCATCTGATTTTATCGATTTTTCTTAATTTTGGTTTATAAAGTAAGCTTAACAAGAAGTTATCCTTTTAAAAAACTTATGTTTATTTGTCTCTCGTCTTATAGAATAAGTATGTTATTAAAAGACAAACCCAATAATTAGTTTACCAGTACAAAACGAGATAATTGTTTTTAGAATAATTTCCTTCTAAAAGTGATTTTTGATCGGAATTGCTCATTGCCGCCCGCAACTTTTATATGATAGAGAGGTTGCCGAGCAGTTAACTGAGAGAGAGTGCATTTGTACTGCGAGGCAGCCCAGTATCTAACATCATTTACATAAATACATATATGCTAGTGGGAAACGGAAACTGCGAACCGGGCAAGGGCCGGTCAGAAAGAAAGTAATTCTCAGTAAAAATCAAATGAAATCTAAACGCGTTCACTTTTATGATATCATAAATGAATACAAACTTTCATTATTTCAAATTATTTGAGCACATTTTAAACTTTACCAAATTTACAAACATCTGCTTGTATACAATAAAAACCCAACTGAATATAGTTAAAGAACTAATCACAACAAAATTATAACTTAGTTATATTTTCGATTGTTCATTTATTCTTATTAATATAAATAGGACCTCCGGCGACCTTAAAGGACTGTTCCTTCTTGAAAACAGAGCGCGCATTCCGCGGCGTTGAAATATAAAAACAAACACAAAAGTTTAAATTTGAAACTCAAAATGTTTGCCTTTTTTATCTAATCAAATTGGCAAAAACCGTAATAGAAAAGAAGGCATTGAAATGAAATGAAAGCGTGTGTAGCATTAAATGAATACAAAAGGACCCCCCATTTAATAATATAATGTTAGTAATGTAACATACAATAAGTATTAACTTATAATAATATTATAAAATATTAATCAACACTAATGGTATAAGATCAATATATGTAAAGTTCATTAGTCTACGGTAGAATATTTCTTCTCTTAAATACTAAAAACAAGAATTTTCTAAACAAAGTTAAATATTATCACTTATTATATAATTTAAAGTATAGTTCTATTTCCTTTTAAGAATTTTCACTCTGAGTGAGTTTGCCGTTTGTATTAAATATACAATGATATTGTCTACAATTGATTAGAATGCGGGTCAGACAACGGTGTTCCAGACCACCCATTATTAAAAGATACTGTAACTATTTTTATGTTGAACTCAATATTTTCTGAAGTAGTCTAACTATTTAAAACGCGATTGTTAATACTCGTAGTAAAAGATTTTTACAGTATTTGAGAATGTAAATACAAAATCGAATGGTTCCTTGACAAAATTATAATTTCGAACTGAAATAGTCCTATAAACAGTTTAAAATGAAGATAGCAATATCTTACTGTGCAATTTTACTCTTAAATTGCAAAACAAAGTTTTAATGGTGGGTGGTCTTATTTCGACTCGAAAACAAGGACGTCGCCGTACAGTTCGAAAATACATGGAACTGCAAAAAAACCAGTTTGGGCGGGAACTGGAATATTTGAAAAACAGAACGGAAATTACACAAAACGATAGATATTTAACATGATTGAAGGGGTAGCCCCAAATGCGAGAGCAGTGAGAACAATATTACAACAAAAATAGGACTTTACGATTAAAAAGAGTATTTTATTAATGAATATAATAGGAAGTTGTAAAGGTAGACTATAAATCCTGCAAAGTAGTGTATAAATCATGTGACACAAAATGCCTTTTTCTTTTTGTGAGGTCTTGGCAAATGGCCAATTGAGGGGCGACGAGAGAACATTAGACGGGTGAGAGATGCAGAGTCACTATTCAAATAATATTGACGCTGCCGCTTACAAAATAAAAGAAAAAAGAAATAGAGAAAATCGCCGGGTCGGTTAATGAAATTTACCGAATTCAAGGGGAAATGCAATGTTTTGTAGGTTTTTAGTTGGAAAAGTTGAACGTGGATTAAATTATAATTCTACTGATTGAGTATATAGTCTATATCAATAGCTATGTTTCCAGTGTAATATCGAATTAAAATAAATTGTTAATATGGGGCTTCTGAGCCTTTTCTCAAAAGTGAATTTATTTTATTTTTACAACGCCGCTCTCTAGTATACTGCGATGAAAACCTATATCTTGAAATAGAATATATCTAATGATTCGAATAATGACTATCCTTAAATTAAGTTATAAAACAAAGTATAAATGGTATTTTTATTTTGAATTGCTCATATATAACCAGATAACTGTAAATATCTTCTGTAATGTCTATAGTCATTCAGTTCGGAAGTATAAATATAGAAAAGAGATTAACAAAATATATGGTTAGTCCACTTCGAATATGGATTATGTATAAAATTATGTATAAAATAATACTGAAATAGAGGGGTAGTAATGACATATCTAAAACAAACAGAGTAACACTTCTACGGAGATACAAAACAATATTTTAGGTTAAAGGAGACCTAAACAACTTAATCCCAAATAAAGAAAAGTAATAAATTATGTGGAAATTACTTAATATTATATATATATATTATTAAATCAATGAAAGATCAGAGCTTCAATTGACAAATATATATATATGATATTTTGACAAATCTTGAATGAGAATAGGAATGCTAAAATAACTATAGTCTATAACAAATAAAAGACCTCAGAGCGCGGTGGTATACATAGGCTTTCGCAATTGCGTATTTGTTTTTTTTCTGGACATGATAAAAAATAAACTAGTACAGTAATATTTTTCTGACAACAAACAAAAAATTGCGCATCTAATCATATAATGGAAGTTTAATTTTGTCACAGAACCAGCGATTTTTGAAACCTTAGACAACACCGCCCACTGCAGTCTTTTTTTGTTATGGACTATAGTATGCTTAACAATGAAGAAATACATAGAATATTTAGTTTCTAAAGTTCCTATTAAGTCTGTTTTTGTATTTCTAACACTAGAATTGGCTAAAGTCTTTCATTTCCTTAGACCGACTTTACATATTCTCACCACTAACTGTACTGTATAAGATATTCCTTGTTCTACAAAATATATCTGCCTGTAAATCGTGAGAAGATCAGCCGTAATTATGAGTTTTACGTAGTTAAAAATCCATTTCCGAGATTTTAACAACCATATTTTTATATATAAAAAGACCTTTCCGTCTATTTTTTAAAGTCTTCGATGAAGTTTGCGGCGGCTTTTCTACTTTTTTACTGTAAGTTAACACAAATATGCTCTATTTATAATATATCGTTTAGGTTGGAGCGCGGCTTACGGTATGTAGTTCAACTTCATAATAGTCCTGAGACCTTCTTAAATGGTTTATGATATACCGCCGGTCATATTAATTTAGAACCACCATAGAGTTAACAAAAATACCGAATAAGGGATAGGCTACTAGCATCCTAAAAGCATCTGTGAGAATTTAAGGGACCGCCGGGTTGAAAACCTGTGAGGTCTGCTTGTTTTCAAGCTAATGGGAACTCCTATAGAGGTTATTGAGTATAATAATAATAATAATAATAATAATAATAATAATAATATTTATTGCCAGAATCGCAGATCACATTTGGTTGTGTATTTCATT
>JAQGAV010004357.1:0-10439 GCA_034691345.1 Phasmarhabditis papillosa | reverse complement strand
CATGGCCGAAAACTCTGGCCGGCCAGGGCCATAGAAACACTGGCCGGCCCTGGCCAGCCATGGCCGGCCATCCGCCAGCCTGGCTATATCAGAACTATGTTTTTCAATGGACAAAATATGTAAGGTGGAATTTCGAACATTTTGCTTCAACATGCATTCCTGTTGAAATGGATAAACTCGATGAAACAGATTACATTTCTCAAGCCTTGGATACATAAAATTTCCCTATAGGTTGAACATCCTTACATATTGATAATTCGCAGTAGAGTTCAGTTTTTCAAAGTTGTTAGTTTTCTGTGTCAACCGCAATTGCGACGATCTTTGCCGTTACACAAAATGAGTCGCGGAAAAAATAGTAGCACCTGCTTTTTTTAATTTTGATTTTAAATTAAACGTAATATGGATTAAATCAAAAGCTAAAATTGTCACAATGAAGTTTCTTTTAGTAGAGAATAGTTGTGAAGGCAGTTCGATCTGAAGTTCCTCTATAAAGTGTACTGTTATCGCATTCTGTAAATGGTTTGTGATCACTGATCAGAGTCAGTTGTTATCGGTAACAATTATAGGGCCACGATGCCGATGCGACTGGAAAACAGGCGGGTAAAGATTTAAAGCTGCCAACTACTCCCATATCGAAGTCGTACAAGTCATCCGATTCGAAAGTCGATCCGAGCAATACTGGGTAAGGCTTTAAGCATGGTAATATGTTTTACTTTTGTTGGTTGGGTGCTTAAATGCTTTGTTAATCAAATCGTGTTATTTGGTCAGTATTTTGTTTTCCAGATCAACTTCGTCTAAACCAGATGCAAAGGCTAGTCCTACTAGTGCAATCAACGTGGCGAAAGTAGCGGCTGCTATTCCATCTCAAACTGATTGTACTACACCGAACAGAAGTATATCACTCGAATCGGTTTGTCTACTTCTATTTTAGCCCATTTATTTTATTCAAGGTCACCTCGGCCTTAAAATCGTGTCTATTTGTTGGATCCGGAAGTTCTAATACCCAGGATAAGATGATTCGTCCAGCAATTTGTAAAATGCCCATGAAAGGTCAGTTTAGCCTTACTGTCTTCCGAATATGTGTTTATTTAGAAATAACAAGTGTCTGCATTTCACTTAGTGGATGTGGTTTTCTGGGATCTTATCATTTTGGAGCTGCTCACTGTCTTTTAAAGAATGGACAGGTAACTATTTTCTAAATTATGAACTTTGTTACAAGGACGACGCCATATTAACACAATGGGAGTATTCCCATTGGGTGTTTTCGTTGATACTTTATTCAAAGAAGCCATGACTAGATTATAGTTCATATGCCTTAAACAAGTTTATGTTTTCAGCCTGTCCTGGACAAGCTTTCGCGAGTTAGTGGAGCTTCGGCCGGGTGTTTAGTTGGCGCACTTCTGCTTTTGAATCCGGAAAAGTAAGTAAGCTTGTTACTCTTATTGTTTTTTTCGCCCTTGAGAGGAGCAAATGATGACTTTCAAAAAGATCTACAGTAAGTGAATCTGAGTCAGCATATGGCGATTGATATCATTTACTAATTGTGAAGATTTAAGAGCGTTTTCTATAAAGTGTTCTACCGAGGATTCCTTGGTGGTTAAAAATTCGACTATATTTATATATAAACTGTTTTCGGGGGTGGCGCATTGTTCGCCTGACGGGAAAATTTTAACGACCAGGGGGTCCGCAGGAAACGAAATTTTTGAATATGTAGCCGAAATTTTGATTTTTTTACTTTTTTCTGGCAACAAATGTATGGCGGCCGCTAATTTTTGCATTTTATATAAACGGTCGGGGTCCGCTAATTTTTCTTAACAAAATTTTGCTCCAGGCCTGACTGTATTTCGTCTCTTGAATGACATTTATAACTGTATACTCACCGTGTGAGTGTGCCGTATTGTTTCGATGTATGTGAACCTAGTGAAAAGTTATTTTATATCTTGATATCGTAATCAAACATCTTTTCTTATTATCGTTCCTATATAATAATAAAATATTCATTTTTCAGACTGCAACACAGTCTGGATACTTTGTACGATATGGCCGATGAATTAAATAGCCTGAAGTTTGGTGCGCTCACACCCGGCTATTTTCTGAATGAAAAACTGATAAAGGTATTTGCTAAAAGGCTTTTGTTTCTTTGAATTAATATTTTAAGATTGTGGAGCAGCAGTTACCGGATGATATATCGGCAGCGCAGAAACGACTAGTAATATCTCTCACAAATTATAAGGTCGGTGAAGGATATTTTTCACTTCATTAGTAACTATATTTTAGAGTCGCAAAAATGAATTAGTGTCCGAATATTTGTCCCGGGAACAATTAATACAGACTCTACTCGCTAGCTGTTATATCCCTATGTACTCAATGGGTTACTATTCCGAACCTCCGGTCATCAACGGAAAGGTATGCTGTTTTAAAACGCTCGCTTGAACTTCATGTTAATTGTAGGCCTATGTTGATGGTGGATACACTAATAATCTGCCAGATTTTGATGATGTTAGAACGATAACAATATCCCCGTTCAGTGGTTGTGCTGACATCTCCCCGTCGGACACCGTGCTGCTCGACTGGACAATGACATTAGGGAATCAGCAAATGAACGTAAGTGGTTGTTCTTACTTTTTTCTTTATTATTTATTTGTTCCAGGTGAATCTGCAGAATATTGTCCGAGGAGCACAGGCCCTGTTCCCACCTAATCGTGAAGTGCTGAAAGGATATTACGACAAAGGTTTCAAGGACACTTTCCGCTTTCTACTGGAACATGATCTTCTTAAGCGACCCACTGGTACTCCCGTTTAACCAATTTTATTGCTCTGTTTTCCCACTTTCTCTCATGTGATCTCTTCCGGTGCTGCTTTTACTCTCAAGATTATTCTTACAATTTTTTTAAAATATTGAGAAGATTTGATATTTTGTTCGGTAATTCTTTATTGTATAATTGTACATTTCTCCCCAGGAACGCAATTTAATCTTCTAGTCATTTGTAGTGTAGTGATTCAGTCATTAGCCAAAATAAAGATTTCCCTTATATTCGTTTTATAATATAATGACGCGGTTTAGTTCCAATTGTTTTATTAATAGTTCAAATGTTTCCTATGTTGGTACTACTTTGGAAGATGACAGCTAACCGGGCGCCTGCAAGCGGCAAGATTGAGCATAAATCGCCGTTTCTCGAGACGTATTTTCAATATATAATCACTCAGGAAATATGCATAATAATTATTGTTTTAAACTGTTGAAAGTTAATGTCACTTTTTTACAATACGCCAGAGCGTATTGCAATCCGACTGGCATACGTTAATTATATACTTGTTTGTAGGTCTGTTTGGGGTGATGGCAACACCGAATGTTGTCTTGAAACTGGTATGCGTGCGCTTCATGCGTCTCTGCCAGTCCATAGCGGCGCTCTTCCGCAGAGCTCTCTGCTTTGCCAGAAAGAAAGACAATATTGGAGAGTTACCGTTCACAGGTAATTCATTAATAGGATTCTATTAATATCAACGCGTATTTCATCAACTGAATTATGCCTATTTAGTGAAGAGGGACGAACAATCATTGGTTCCTTCATCGGTAGCCTCGCCAACCTCTGCTCCGCCAACAGCTAACTGGGACGACAACTGGGATCAGAAGGAAATTGTGGAGGATAAAATTGAACAGTGGAGAAAACAGCAAGTACGCTTGAGAAAAGATTAATCTGCGTTTTTGCCAAGTTATGTTTATTTTCGAGATTTTTTTTACCTTTTTACAAAATAATGTTCCCTGGAGTAAAACGCGACGACGAACAATAAAACACCGGATTTACAACCATACTTGCCACTTTATAATTTAGACCGTGGTTGCTGCTCAGGACACTATGAAGGAGCCAAGCTTCTTCGATGATATGGCCCCAGATATTAGGAAAGCCAAGAAGGTATGCTAATTCGCTATTTTCATTCAATGAATATTATCTTGAAGTCGAGGCAACCTATATATACGGTGATATCATTTTCGCATAACCCTTTTTTTGATTTTAAAGCCATTTTAGTGAGATATTTTCGTAAGCATTCTTATAAAACTATTTAATTCTAATCAACAAATTGTAGGTTGTCCTGAAACCTCGGGTTCCAGCAAGCCAACAAGCTCAGCCTGTGGCCCGAAATCTTTTTGAGTTCACTGCTGATGTCCCAGAAGTGAGTTTCGCTTCCTAATTATACTCATCCCATCTTAGAATGGATACTTATTTATTGCATATTAATAACAATGAGATTTCTTGTGATAGCCTGGCATTTAACTGATTGATGAGTTGACACATTCATGCCTTTGCCGTGTTAACTAGATTTCCCAGGCATTCCAGCATCTCTGTAACCTCGCCGCTGCTACATCCCTTTGGCTGGTGTACTAGTTCGGTTTGCTGAAAATTACATTTTATCACTTTCTATTTTGGCAAGGAATCTTCATATTGCTAAATATGTAAATGCAAATAGCTGCAATAGTTCCTGCAATGTTACATGGTCTGTTTACATTTTGCTCACCAGAATAGATTCAACAGACTTGAGACATCCAGTTTCGCAGTTCGCCTTATCCTTGCAGCAGGCGTTGATCTGAGATAGGATATCACGCCCACATCCGGCTAAAAATTATCCGTTTCTACTTTTCACTTATACATAGTAAGGGTTTTTTGAGTTTTCAACCTTCCCGTCCGTACTATCTTATTTAAAAGTTAATTACTCGTGGAAAACAGCACTTATTTCATTGAATTATGAGTTTTATGTGTTTTCTGTTTTACTCACTAGAAGCTGGTACAGCGCAAATATTGGTATCCTTCACTGCGGCAGCTGGTGTAGCACTGTTACCAGTGGTCTGAGCCTTGGCTGCTGTGGCGGCTGCCTCGGCTCTCTGTAGCTTCAGTTGAATGATATTGAATCTTTTCTTCTCTGTTTCCGTCATATTCTAAACAATAATTTCCTAATTGATTCAGTATTTCGCAGTTACCTGTACGTTACAGTGAGGAATCTCAGTTTGGTATTGACATACTTCTAGAGCAACGTCAACACGGGAAGTCCCATCGCGTTCGATACGGACATTTCTACAATAATTTTCCTTTTCCCAATGTGTTTACCGAACTTGGGAGATTTTTTACTTCGGGCAAATATGTTTTCTGACTGCTAGCCACACACACTCTAATTACCTGATATAGTGGTTTGGTGCTAAAACTGGGCTGGTTCTGATTGAGGGGCCCAGTACGGAGATAGATTCGTCTTCTCTCCAGGCACACTTTTCGGCGCCAGTTGCATCTGAATTTCGACAATCGTTGTGTTATTTTCATTCGATTTATTTACAATGAAAGCTTATTTACCATAATTTTATTTGGGCACTCGAGTGGTGGTTATTTATTATTTTATTACTTCTCTAGTTCAAGATTTTCCGTGTAGTATCATTTTCATGACATATGTGTATATGCTTAGAGCTTGCCTAGTACAATACCATGCTAGATCTGGTCCAAAATTCTTGTTTGCAACTAACCGCTTTCAATTCTAGTGCTTAGCGAAGCACAACAAAGAACCATGGTAGACTTTGCATTTATCAAGAGTCCCGACACGAAAGTACGGCGACCGCGGAAGGCATTGTACGAAGAGTGCTGATCACAGTTCTTACGCCATTCACATTGGGCCGTGCAAGCGTACGGGATGAACCTAGCACACACTGCCTAAAATTTATATTTTGATCACAAATAGCCGTTCTATCCTTACATTATTAGATTCATAGCTGAAAAGTTTCTGTCCGACGTAGCATTGAACAGCTGAATAGGCCACTACCGGCAGAAGAGCTAATAGGAATAATCGATGCATTTCTAAACAATATTAGTGAAAGGAAATTGAAGGTTTCTGAGAACAAATAGGGTAATATTGTCTAAAAAACAAAGTTTTGGCAAAACTTAAAGTGAATATTATAAATAATATATAAACATCCACTAGAAGATCACGGCGCAGAATAGCTTGTAACAAATTATGTCAGTCAGGTGGTATCACACTCTGGATCAATGGTGCGAATTGACAATACAAAAACCAGAGTTGCCAGTTTCAACGTAAATTCCAGTTTTTGCTATAAGATGATCAGACTATGCTGCAATTGGTTTTCACAAGAGATGATAGAAAGTAGTTGATGTGTAAGAAAAGTCTTGATGAGAATGAGAAAATTGTAAATGTTCATGGTATTATAAGCTTTTGAGGGGAGTCACGCTGAGAAGAAGCTGTGCGCGCGCTAGGTATGGCTAGCTAGGAAATGAAATGAAAATTGAAAAGCATCTAGCCAGCTAGCTAAATGTGAGAGACATCATAAGAATTTGACAATTGTCTCGTTTTTGATAGTGGGGATGGCGCACCCAGTTCTGCCATTTAAAAAAAATGCCGCTTCATTCGGGAGTTATCTTGATTTGTGGGTGTCGCTGAGATTAACACCAGTCCCGGCTACTGTTTCCCGCTGATTGTTTTATAGCAAAAAAACTGAATCTCGACCGATTATCAGTTCGCTATCCGAAATGCGATTAGCTATTGCGAAGGTGATTTAGTCGTCGTTTTTACAGACGCGATTTCTCCGTAGTCTTATGTTAGCTTTAGCGAGAGAATGATTAGACGATAGATATAATGTTTGTAAATGAATGAAACAAAGGATATAGGTGTTTCTATTATTGTTTGATTCAAACTGATTGTGTGATGCTTTTGTGAACACACGTAGAGTGTCTTTTGTAAATAAAAAAAATCTTCAGATGTGAACAAGTAGTTTATATCCAACGGCCCCCAAAAAAATGTTTAAAGTTGGATTTTTATGGTGGACCCAGTGCTCTGCGGCCGGTCGTAAAATTCTTACACTGGAATATTTAGTTTTTATTTAAGTTAAATACTGTTGTGTTTTTACCAAACCCAACATCATTAAAAAAGAACCCGTAACAAGTTTTTGGGGTCTGCCGGCAGTTGGAAATTCAAAAATGTACATTTTGTTAGACAAATGCCAATTGAATATAACCTTAAATACCTATTTTTTAAAAACATTGTGTTTAAACGTATAGTTGATAGAGTAACACGGATTTACAAATTTCCAAGGAAGTTTAGTTAAAAAATTATACACCAAACCATGGCTGGTAGCGGCCGGCAGTAGGTAAGCGCAACCGGGTTTGGATTGACCCTTTACAATAGCTGGAGAATAATATTTAGAGAGTGACCGTATAGAAGCTATGCAAAATTAGCCTACGCGAGTAAGTGGTTAGGACATAGGGAGGCACCAATACAAGTTGACGATTTTCTTTCTTTTTCTTATACCACCTCGTTTATTTATTTTACCATCCCCCTACTGGCCCTAAGGGATTGTCTCGAACTGGATTTCAATGACCACTTAGGTGTGACGGAATGAATCCTTTTGGATGAAGAGGCATGCTTCAGTGGATACAAATCCTGATCAGCTGGCTTAAGAGGTCAGACAATCACCTTACAGTCGCTTGCCTTTCAAGTGTCATTTTAGTTGTAAGATCCATTTCGAATGAGAATCGAAATAATATAGGATAGACTCTGATATATTACATACCTTTTAAGACCATCTGACCGAGTCAAACGACAAGAGATACTGTGATTATCATTAGAAACCTCTGATTAGTTATTGTTCGAAGTTATTTCTATCTGAAGTAGATCACAAACTATTGTATATGCGGTTTTTAAATGTTATATTACTATTTTAGAGTTATCTTGAATAATTTAGCACCGTGCGATAGAGTTAGAAACTAATCTTCTGACGTTTCCTTTCTCTGCTATAATCTGCACGCATATCAATTGTTATTGCAACCTAATCGCGAGATACTGTCGTTATTATTTGGTGATAAGAGGATCCGGTTTTTTGCCCTAACTATAGGTGCGAGCGGTTTATTGCATGATTACGAAGTTTGGAGATTTTCATTTTGGGTTTCAAATCTTTACTGGAAATGGAGTATAACATAAAGTGTCTTATTATAGAAAATTAAACAAACATCTTGAGAAAATCGTTCGATATAGTCTGAAGCTAATATTTTCACACAACGAATTCCTACAGGGGTGGTTGTAAATATGTTAGGAAACTAATAAGCTACTGCAGATCTCCGTTTTTCATTCATAGTTATCACATTTTTCTTTCAGATTTCTGCCGAACTGGGTGATTTGGATGACGATCAACCAGCTTGGGATGATGATGTCAGCTCTACATTAAATCAAGTAAGGAGAATACGACAGCGGTCTGGCGTCTAGCATAACTATGGGAGCCAGGGGTGTGAAAAGTGCGGGCATACATTATCATCCTTGTTCGCCAAAAAAATTTTCTCCGAAACCCCCGGAAATTTTCAAAGGGTCCCCCACATGGATTTTTTTTGAAATTTGAAAATTTTGCTAAGCCCGGGTGGCTGCCCGGGCAGCTAAAAACAGTTCAGAATTGTTGCCCGGGCAGTCGGCCACTGGACATTAAGTACATGCGTGCCAGGGTGGACCTGGCTCTTCGTTTCCTAAACAAGAAGTAATGGTAAGAAAAAGCAATTCTATATAATCTTTTAGTTAAACCTACAACACCATTAGGCTGTAAAAGCACAAAAATCACTACAAATAGTTCATTTTCGATACAAAGGAGGTTTCGCGCAGGGAAATAAACCATTTTTTTGAACTCAGCATGGTTTCTTTACTATAATACAAAACTGATTCCCCGTTTTTGACTCATTTTTAAAATGCTCGCCTGGCGAGCACTTTGGTGCAAAAACGTGCGGGGTAGCGTTTTCGGAGCAATATAAGCATTTTTGTATTATTTTAATGTTTGCTATCACCCAAAAACTAATAGTAACTCATAAATATGAAAATAACTCAAAGAAATGAATGGGTAAACTTCACAAAATGAAGTGGTTTGGTTTAATACTGCGGAATAGGTTAGTTGGTACCCACTAAATAAGATCTAATACAAATTTTATAAAGCTAAACCAATGACTTGGTTTAGTATGACTCTTAAATTACTGTAAATAAAGAATAATTAAGATTATAATACTTGGGAAACAAGAAAACCACATGTAACATAGTTTTTTAGTTTTTAGAAAAGTGGATCTCGCCAGGCGAGGGGGGGTACCGGTGGAGGGAAGGAGGTTTCGGAGGAGGCCAACAAAAAGAGGTTTTGTAGCCCATGACTGTATCTATCCCACAAACCAAGAGCGATTGGTTTCAGTGCTTTTTGGCTGAGTTATAATGTCCCGAAAACGCTACCCCGCACGTTTTTCCACCAAAATGCTCGCCAGGCGAGCATTTTAAAAATGAGTCAAAAACGGGAAATCAGTTTTGTATTATAGTAAAGAAACCATGCTGAGTTCGAAAAAATGGTTTATTTCCCTGCCCGAAACCTCCTTTGTATCGAAAATGAACAATTTGTAGTGATTTCGGAAAATTTTCAAATTTCGAAAAAAATCAATGTGGGGGACCCTTTGAAAATTTCCGGGGGTTTCGGAGAAAATTTGTTTAGCGAACAAGGATGATAATGTATGCTCGTAAGTCTGTCTACCTGCCCTATAGTGGAGCTACAGTACTGTTTTAATTTATTCTTTATGCTACACTTTCAATTCTAGCAAGTTGTGTCGTTGATAATTTTCACAGTTCTGTTTAGATGTGCTTTCGCTGTGTCTTCTCTTTGTAGTGCCACACAGCGCTCATTATGGATGAAATGGCCTGAGATATGCGATGAAATTTATGAAGCTCTAAAACCAACAATAACTCATAATAACGTAGTTACCGGGTAAGTCGTTCATTTTTTGTTCTGTCCATTGTTTATTTCTAGTGATGTTAAAACAGGTCTTCTTTTTACGATGATGCAGTTGAATACATGGACGAAATCGAAATCAGCCACTATGAAAAACTCGCAGACACAAACTGTTTCATTGTCTGTAAACCACAATAGTTATTAAGTTTATAATTTTCATCTAGTAGTGTTTTCATTTAACACTGATTCGCCTAAAAATAATTGGTCTCATTAGTATTTGAGATTTTCCCTCGTTCCTATTTTGAGCTGAAAAAGAGTTTGTATTTTAAATACGTGTAAATATCATCTAATCATTATTAACCATGTAATGGGAATAAAAACTGTGATATAGTGTTATTTTATTGTTCGGATATGTGTTGGGGTTTACAGTTTTGTTTCGGTCTGACCGACCAGAAATCTGACCACAGAACACGGGAGAGAGGCAAATCAGTAAAACTCGCATATTGCGTTTGGAAAATTAGTTTCCTTATTAAACCAAATATTTTTTTAATGGATTATGGACCAGGCTCATTTGTGGCCATAAGCTGGCTTGAAGGAAGGCTAACAGGCCTCTCACGAAAAGCCCAAGCCCGGTAGGGCTTCGGGCCGGGCCGGTGAAGAAATTTCAAGGCCCGGCCCGGCCCGATCGGGCCGGAGTGTATTGTGTATAGTC
>JAQGAV010004356.1:0-10441 GCA_034691345.1 Phasmarhabditis papillosa | reverse complement strand
AGCCTACTTTAACAAATTTGTTATAAAATGAATTAACAGTTAATATCTCAAGACTTCTTCGAAGTTTGCTTATTGTTTCTAAACAAGCGATCAAAGATTCTTGGAGCGAATATGTGAAAAGAAGGAACATCGGAACGCACAAACTCCATTACAAAGCACCCAATGTACCGTTTGTACCCTAATTTACAAGTGAAACTTCGAAATACTTTGGAGAAGAACAATAATACTTAACACTCCTTTATTTTATAGAATAAAAACAAATTAATTATAGTCTAGGCATTATGATTGGTTGGAAATTCTTCTGTTGATTTCTGCAGTTAGGACAGAAAGCGACGTTAGTGTAACATCCTTTACAGATTACTTGTAAACATTGAGAGCAACGAAGACGCTCAACTTCAGAAACACAGATTTTACATCTAAAAATAAATATTATACAATTGTTTTGAAGAAACGGAATAATATAGTCTCTATCGAAAGCTAAGTTTGCAGCGTAGTATCTTGGTGAACAAACAGCCTTATTGTGTAAAAATGAATAGAAAATGGTTATACTGTGAGCATTTTGTTTAGAGGTACATTTACTTAAAACTGTCAACGTCTTTCTATAGGATACTACGCTGAAAAGTCTTATAGTTGGCGAACAAACGATATGCAAGTTAAAGGTTGAGTATTCGATTTATACAGCGCAAAATTGTTATATTCACTAATATAAAGTGATTGTTAAGGAAAAATAAGTTAGTTTGTGGAAAAAAAAGTTGTTTTCTACATTGTACCATTGACTAGTCCGCGTTTTCGGGCGCCATTGCTTGGCCGCACTTAAATAAAATTTGCAGTTCGTACCGTAAACTATATACTATATTGGAATGTGTTGCAAATTACTTCTGTTCTTAACTTAAATAGATCTCTTTCTAACCTTAGCCTACCTTAATCTTTTAAGCAATTCCGTTTTGAATGCTTCATAATCCATACACTGACCGCTGTCTATTGTCATTTTTGGCTGTCTATTGTCATTTTTGTGAATAGATCCGACAATTCTTTTGGGAAATTAGCAGAATTCTTAAATGATTTACTTGTTTTAATATATAAATCCTTCTTCTATAATAATTAAATCTGGTATTATCAATATATATGAATAATAAGTAGTTTCTTACTGCGTTCTCATCAAGGTTGATCGGTCGCCGGCTGAGAATTTCGATCTGTTGGTTTTTCTCTTCTAATTCCATCTGAAGTTAAAGAATATGTATATTTACAAAATAGGGATTATGGAAGTTTACCATTCACTATAATTGGCAAAAAATTTTTTAGATGAGATCCCGGTCCTTGACCTCTCAGATTGAAACATAACGTAGCCAACTATTAAACTGTTTGAACCCAAACGGAGCTTGGGCAATCAACTCGTTTTTTGCACTAGTCCCTACAAAAGTGGTGCTGAGTTATCGCAAACGCTTAATTAACAGAGCCATTTTTATATTAGTTATTAAACATAGCACGTTTTCCCAAATTGCTCATCTCGACCAGTCGATAATTTGAAGATTTTAGAACCCGGTTGCCCGATTTCAATCAAATTCTATATTAGAAATTGTAAGATCCAGAAAAAAAGTCACCTTAGTCTGTTCGATGAACGCAATGAGGTGTTCTTTCCAAATGCTGAGAGTCTCGGCCAACTGAAAATTAATTCTATTGTACTTCTGTAATACTAATTAAGTTACTGTTCTGGTTAGGCTTAGGCTTTGTTCACTATAATCTACTAGTATTGAAAACCTACCGTTTCTGAATTCTCTTTATGAAAGATATCTTGATCTTCAAGGGAATTCTTGTACCAATCTCTTTGAACATTTGATAACAAAAGGTCATTCTAGAAATATCAGCATATATCAAAAATCATGGGGTACACTTTACGGAGTCAATTATCATAACAAAAGTCATTAGGAAATCCATAGTTCTTAGTCAGGACGAGATTTTCAGAAACACGTTTTTGGTAAGCACAACTATAAATTTGATTATTTCGTTGAAGTTTTGACAAATTAATTTCCATTCTTCTATGACTAGTTGTTTATTAAACTAATGTGTTAAGAAAGATA
This sequence comes from Phasmarhabditis papillosa, assembly GCA_034691345.1. Lineage (NCBI taxonomy): Eukaryota > Metazoa > Nematoda > Chromadorea > Rhabditida > Rhabditidae > Pellioditis > Pellioditis papillosa. The sequence continues at coordinate 8,363 of JAQGAV010004356.1, read as the reverse complement.
GTGTGTACAAGTAGCAGAAGTACCAAATTAGTAAACAGTCTACCTTATCCCACTGGAAGTCTGCTCGACAAGTCAAGAACCTATTCATAAACTTACCTTCAAACTATCAATCTCGGCATCCTTTATTGCGATTATCTAAAAAAGTTAAATTCAGTATAACATACTGGATACAACACGTTTTTATTCCCTTGTCTATCAGCCAGGGACGAGCCAGAGATCTTAAGCTGGTCTGGACTGAGTTTCTGGAGTACCAGACCAGCTCAGACCAGACCAGGCCATACCAACTTAACATCTCTGTGAAGAGCCCAATTTCAAAACGTCCTAGTCTTATTAACAGTTTTCAGCGAGTACTTTAAAGTAACGAAATAACAAACGGTAGTCGACCCGAAATTATTGATTAAATTGAATTCTAGGTCTATGAAACTAAAAAAACCTCTTCTGGTTACTGGTTTACGGAATAGTCCATTACAGATATTCCTTGTCTAGCATTCCCTATGTTTTCATAAAAATCCTCAACCTTCAAAAGTTAGTTTTTGATGCTATCTTTTTCACATTAACAATAAAAAGTTCTTGAATCTTCTGAGCTCAGATATTATTTGTCAAAAGGTTTAGCTGAAGCGGTGATTTAGTCAAAAAATTGTCCTTTGACGGGTGTGTTTTTAATATTTCGGCCCTAAATAAGATTTCTTAAATTATAAATACCAGTTTCTGCTTTTTAATAAGATCCACATTGGTTTCTGCCATTCTCAGATATAATTGAAATTGCTCACGAACTATAATAAATAAACAATATTATAAATGAATGAAAAAGAAAATAATCAAATAGAATACAATTTTGGGTAAGTAAACAAAATAGTATTGTTTTTGACTAGCATTTATTAAGATTTGGCCGGCTTCTGCCTTTTAACCAGCGCAGTGTTGCATTTAACTATAAAATGTTAGTACTAAAAGTGTTTATTAAAGTGTTAAAAGTAGCTTATAATTAAAATATGTATTCTAGCAATCTGTTTGTCTAGTATAGTTTGTAATATGTTGTAAGAGGTTAGCTGACCTATCCTCTAAACAACAGTTCTTGAATAAATGTCACACAATAAATGAATGAATATTGATTTACAGAAAAAACAAATACAAATTAAATTATGCAAGAAATCGTTTTCGAGATTTATTTATTTGTGCTTTTCGCGAGGAGAGTGAGCTCATGATGTTGTGGCAAACCTCATCTTTTGTATAATTAAAAGTAATAGCTCATTTAGCTCTGAAGATTATTCTAAACTAAACTATATATATATATATATATATAGTATTGGAATTTGAAAACAAAAAATATAGTTAATTTCTGCACAGTTACCGGCAGTGAGATTCGATAGAGTTGCGGATTTTGCTAAGGAGATTCATAGAGTTGAGCGACTTGGCTCACACCGTAACCCATAAAATACAAGGAACTAAAACTAAAATTGTATTGATATCATTAGCCACGCCTAAATCTATGTATACCGATAGACGATTCTATTTATAACGATGGATGTAAGTTTCCTGCTGTTTATTTTAAAATTTATAATTTAACAAAGACTCAATGTTACATTTTATAATGGAAATACGTTAAACACAAATAACTATTGACAAACTATTTATTTAATACTCGGTCAAAGCCTAGACATAATAATATTTTGAAAATTTGTGTTTTCGTTTCTACAATTTGGGCATGATTCCACTTGTTCATGACATCCTTTGCAGATTCCTTTTAAACATTTGGAACAACGAAGACGCTCGATATCATTATCACAAATATTACACCTAAATAACTGAATAAGAAGGATTAATTAGACAAAAGATAAACAATTATGGTTATTACAAAGTTAATAAGGATAAAAACAATAAATTCAATTGATCGAAAGTTTTGATTGTTTACAAATTCCGCGTAAGGTTCTTCCGGGTCTAAATTTTTGAGAACGATTTCAGCGTTTGCGTTGCGTAGTCTGGTTAGTTAGTTAGTTGTATAGCCTTACTGGATAATTTCGGTTAAGAATAATAAATTTGCATTAGGTTAACTTAAAAGAATCAGAAGAATTGGTTGTGTAAAAAATTGTCAAAATGGTTTTGTAACATTTGCAATCCGATAGAAGAGAGCCTGTGGGTTCGACATTTGCAATAATTATATAGTTGTTAACTTACATTAATCGTTTAGCCAGCTCCTTGCGGAATATCTCATCTTCCAAACACGTTTCCACATATGGATCGATGTATTTTAGTTTTGAAAATTCTTGCAGAAGATCATTGGGGAAATTCGTTATTTCCTTAAAAAGTATAAAACTAGTATTGAGAACTGGTTTAGTATAAATAGTTCAACAAAGCGATTCTACTAATCCCCCTCATCACGTCTGAGAGTCTTATATAAACTAATTTAACTTTAGAATAAATCAAGAACTGGAAGTCCAGCACCGTAACCTATTGAGAGGTTACGCTATATAGCAATACATGTACTTTTGAGCGAAAGGCCCCTAATGCACCGATTTTTATTCATTTTTATATAACATCGCTGCCGCAACGGATACTGTACCGGAAACTAGCTCTTAGTATAGACTGTATCTCTAATATATACAAAGAACTTACTTGAGGTTTATTCATAATATTCAATTGCTCTGTAAGAACCTCAATCTGTTCTTTGTGAACTTCTATATCTGCCTGAAATAGTAAAGACAAAATAAACGTTATATCGCTTTGTTTAAAATAGATATAGTTATTTTAACAGAGAGAAAATCATCGAGTCTTGATAGAAATTGTGAAAACTAAAAATCACTCTTCATAGTTTTCAAGGTAAGCAGTCAGTAGATGTCAGCTGTTTGTCCCGAACTGAATCACCATTTACCGTGAAGATCTATTTTACTATCTAATTGTTTGTAACATACAATTCTATCAATAAAGTTGTAAACAGTAAACTAGCAATGTTATTCATTAAACTTCATTATTATTTAACCTACCCTATATTCTGCGAGCATATCGACTGCAGCTCCTAGTCGTCTCTGATATGACTCAATCTCAGTTCTCAATCTATCGGGCTCCTATCAAGAGAGAAATTGTACAAAATATGTGATATATAGACTGTATCAAGAGGTAGTTGTATTCAGCGGAGTATTCTGGGAGATGTTAAATATAGATGAATGTGCTTCTGAAGAATACTGCTCTGGAACCCTAGGTCTTACAACAGACTATATTTGTATGGTCAGATTGAAGATAAGTTTTGGTTTTCAATTTTGAATATTTCACTGTTTTCTGACTCTGAGACCTTGAAAAGTACTATCGATAGGAAAAAGTTAAGATTAAAACTTCATTATAGCCGACGGATGAATCGTTTACGAGGGTGTACGGTAGAATTTAGAAGAAGATTCGTCCGTCGACTATATTTACCTTGAGTAGTTGCTCATTTTGCTTCTTTAGGACTTCTTGGTATCTTGCACTCTCGGTGATAGTTCGCTGCGTCTATTCAGCTTTTCGAGTTACTTTATTCAAAGAATCCTGGATATATAGATAGGCATTATGGAATTGTAAACTGCAATTTCTAGACACTTATAGTTATAAATTAATAGTCTGTCTTTAAACCTACGGTCCGCGCGTCGTTGCAGAGATGGGCAGCGGGCGCGTAAATTAAATTAATTGATCGCTGAAGTTGATGAGGTGATAAGGAACATTATAAAGACCGTAGGTTTGAAGACAGACTGTAGAATATTTGGTTCGGAGACATAAAGTCTTCCCGGGCTAGGTGTCCAGCTCTATATCCTGGAGAGCGGTGGTGTTTGACAAAAATTAATGCACTTCTGAAGGAGATGGAATACCAATTGACCGGTTTTCTATTCATTTTTATATAACACCGCCGCTTCGCAATATAATGCGCTGGAAACCTAACTCTTGCAACAGACTATATTTAAAAGTATTTTAAATATTGCTCTTTGGAGGTGCTAAATGCGGTATTTATCAGCTCCAGAAACATACCTGTAATTCTTCGTTAAGACACAATAAATGATCAATTTCTGCATTCTGCCTTGCTATTATCTAAAATAGATAACTATAAGAAACACCTAGAACAACATGTTTTACCCAGATGAAAGTTTATTATTACCGAAAAAGTTCTTTGAAAAATATATAAAAGTTTTGATTATATAATATGTTTATAAACTAATACCTCTTTCTGTTCCTCAATCAACTTCACATTAGCTTCGTTTCTTCCTGATTTGAACGAAAACATAATAATAGACGGAATATAAAGTTTAGAAACTATTTGTTGAACTAACGGTGGTAAATAAGTTTGTAAGAAACTTTATTAATTAAGTAACAATTAAAATGTCCCATAAGTTTGGCATATACTTAGAAAATCTTCAGCGTTATGCTAGTGGAAAGACAAGTCTTGTATAAGGGAATATTTATCACAAGTGATAAAAATAGTCAAACCTTAAATAAAGTAAACAAAACACTCTGTTTATCAAGGAATAAGGTCACTAACAAGCACGGAATAAGTATTTCGAATCTTGCGAAACAGTACTCTAATGAAATAGAACCGAGAAGTTTTCTATTTTTGGGTGAATAACCAAGCCAGGGGTGAAATCCGGGCCCACACCACCTAAACTTGGCTCAAACCAGGCTGGCTAGAGAAACTCATTTACGGAGCACAGGTATACTTCAACTTAACAAGTGTCAATGTGTTCACAGAATCAGTTCCGATTCCAAACCGGTGTCGATTGATTTACTTGAAAATAACCGGTCGGAGGGGTTTTGAGCCGTATGCTTTGTCCCGATTTTCTTGCGAAATTCTACTCTAACGAAATGTAGCTGAGCGCAGCAGTTTTTCAATATTTCGGGAAAGAAAGAGCGGAGCTTAGTGTTTCCGGTTGTTCCCATGGTGGTGGATTTCAATGGTCGGCCATGGTAACATCTAGCAACCCAACACTAATGAGCACCTTTATTCCAACTATAAAGTGTTAAATAACGCAGATTTATTATTTTGTCTCTATTCCCACATATTTATGACCGGTGGCCATCCGTCACCGTGGTTGTTTCTACTTCTGAATTTGCTTATCGGATCTTCCATTTGATGTTATGTCCTTTATGAGGCCTCTATACTCTAGAAATTATCCAAAAAGGCCTGTGGTATAGACTAGTTTATTTCCCATCATATTGCTCTGCCCAGCATGTTGTGAGTAGGATGGGAATTCGGGTCCGCAGCGGCTTCGGGTACCAGAGAATTCCCGGGTATCAATTCTCGCGTGTTTCGCGTCCGTAAAGATTATCACTTTTAACAAGTTTAAACTTCTAAAATACCCTTATATTCTAGTTGGTCGGTTTATCGTCTAACTGGAAATCATTTTCTATAAGGTGTCCCTATAGAATAGCAACGCTCGGTATGCTCTACCATAGAGCGTATGTGGTGCTTAGGCAGATTGCACGAACGACCCCAGTCAGCCTGCGAGATTCTGATATTCAAACCAATTCAGGTTAATTTTTCCCTGCAATTTGTTATTTCTTGAATTATATGTCTTGTGTACTACGAAAGTGTAACGAACTGAGCAGAGGTCTGTCTGTAGGTGCATGTGAAAAAAATATGAATAACCTCGTTTTGTAGAAAGGGTGGAGTTTTGGCGGGCCGGGCAAAGAATTTCAGATACCGGACCGGCCCTGTTGACTGGAGTGGTTATGAAATTGAAAATGCTTCAGCCCTATCTAATAACTGCAATTTTTGGACTGGAAAACATGTTAAAGACAATTAGAAGTAGTTGTAACACAAAATTTTTAATCTTATTACCCATTATTTCTCCTGAAATGGCAACTTTTTATCTCTTTTGATACATATTCGAGAACAAACATATGTTCCCCTATCTTCCAAATTAGAGAGAAATATTTAAAATATAACTTACTGGTTAATAGGAACGAGTGAATGCTCCCTTTGATTGTGTACCACAAACATGCATAGTCGTATTAACTGCTAGTCCCTAGATTCTATGGATATAACAGTATTTCAAATCATTTGTTTAATCTAGTTTCTGTTATAATATTTGTTATATAATTCACACCGGATGAAATTGCACATCTGGCACAAGCGGCGGTAATCGAACTTGGGCTACCGTGAAGCCGTTTATTGGTGACCGATTCAACGACAAAGTATCCGTAGATTTCGAGAGCAAACGCCTCTCATAAGGAGAGAGCTAGTAAACGGTGCCAAATCATCAACCAAGACTGCTGCTTTTGAATTAATATATGTAGCATATAGGAGTAGTGTAAACGTAGAGTTTAATAATTAAAACTCTCAACCTAGGCAAATCAACGTGGCAACCACAATGATCTAAGGTAAAATCATGTTGTCCCATCTGCAAAATCAAACGTGATGACGTCCAACTGCAAAAATTTCCCGAAGACATAGCAAAATAAAACGCAACAATGTAAAATCTTTATATATCATACTGTAAACACATAAAATATGTCAACAAATCAAATAACAATGATAGCCTAACAAAAGTACAATAACAATAAAATCAACAACAAACATGATCAAAAATAAGAGAACAATATATCGCAAGAAAGAGAAACTGCGGTTACTTCTTTGACTTCCTGGTGACTTTTCTTTTCTTGGCTGGCACAGGATCCATATCATCGTCTGATAAAACCTAAGAAAATGTATTATGTAACCTGCATATAAATAAATGCCTACCTCTTCTTTAACATCCGCTTCAACTGTTTTTCCTTTCTTGTTGTTTGCACACTTGGTCTTCGTCGCTAATTTGGCCTTCTTTTTCGGCTCTTCGTCATCCGAATCGTCGTCACTCTAGAATATGAACATAATATTTTGGATATGCACCGATAATGAAAACAAAATCAATTAGTTTCTGAATGAATGCTTCACCCGTATTAATCATTCAATTCAGAAAAAGAAAAAAATATGCATAGTTCACATCTCGAAAGTCAGTTGTCCGAAAAGTGGGGCAATCCATAAATAAGTAACGGTAGCACTCGAAATGTTTTATCAAAATACCTCGTGCAGTGGTTTTTTCGCCTTTTTGCCTTTGCTGGCAGGCTTTTCTTCTTTCCGAGCCTTCTTCTTAGGTTCTTCGTCATCATCACTCTAAACAACACAAATACTTTATAGATTATTAAATAGAACACACAATCGTGATTTCTTCCTTTATTTCTTCGTGATCCTTTCGCTTTGTTCCTTGTTGCAGCTTCTTCTTCTTAGCAGGCTCGGGAACTTCCTGCAACTAAATATTACCAAATAAGCATCTACGTAAAATAATGGCAGCAAAACCTAGACAAAATGCACCGCATTTATTTGATGTTCTCTTATAGCCGATTTTATTGAACACATTCATGTTACACAAACCATTGCCAAGCATACACAATATCCTCTGAGGAATCTGCCATTTTTCAACGTGATATACATACGACGCATGCAGTCTAGGTTTTGCTAACCAGTGCAAAACAAACCTCATCTTCAGTTTCCTTAAGTAACAATTAAAATGGTCCATAAGTTTGACATATACGTAGAAAATCTTCAGCGTTATGCTAGTGGAAAGACAAGTCTTGTAGAAGGGAATATTTATCACAAGTGATAAAAATAGTCAAACCTAAAATAAAGTAAACAAAACACTCTGTTTATCAAGGAATAAGGTCACTAACAAGCACGGAAGTAAGTATTTCGAATCTTGCGAAACAGTACTCTAATGAAATAGAACCGGGAAGTTTTCTATTTTTAGGTAAATAACGGAGCCAGGGGTGAAACCCGGGCCCACACCACCTAAACTTGGCTCAAACCCGGGCTGGCTAGAGAAACTCTTGTATGGAGCACAGGAATACTTAAACTTAACGAGTGTTCACAAATTCAGCTCCTACTTGAATCTGGTGTCGATTAAATTACTTGAAAATAACCGGTCGGACGGGTTTTGAGCCGTATGCTTGTTCCCGATTTTCTTGCGAAATTCTACTCTAACGAAAAGTTGCAGAGCGCAGCAGTTTTTCAATATTTTGGGAAAGACAGAACGGAGCTTTAATGTTTCTGGCTGTTCCCAGGGTGGCGGATTTCAATGGTCGGCCATGGTAAGATCTGGCCACCCCACAATCATGAGCACCTTTATTTCAACTATAGAGTGTTAAAAAATGCAGATTTATTATTTTGGCTCTATTCCCACATATTTATGACCGGTGGCCATCCGTCACCCTGGTTGTTCCTACTTCTGAATTTGCTGATCGGATCTTCCATTTGATGTTATGTCCTTTATGAGGCCTCTATACTCTAGAAATTATCCAAAAAAGGCCTGTGGTATAGACTAGTTTATTTCCCATCATATTGCTCTGCCCAGCATGTTGTGAGTAGGATGGGAATT
>JAQGAV010004355.1:0-10442 GCA_034691345.1 Phasmarhabditis papillosa | reverse complement strand
TGCTAAGAAGTTATAAGAGGATTCCGTAAAACTGTATACTCTTTAGTTAGTTTAGCAGTTTATTATAGTTTTATTACTTCTTATTGAGGTTTTAAAAGGCTCCGCCCCTTTCCATCCCTCTTAAAGTGTATTAAACACATTCTCTCATCCATAGCTAAGGCATACATTAAACATAACTTGCTAAGAAGTTATAAGAGGATTCCGTAAAACTGTATACTCTTTAGTTAGTTTAGCAGTTTATTATAGTTTTATTACCTCCTATCGATCGGTTCAAATGTTTTTCCTACTTCTTTCATCGTAAGTGTTACCTAACTATAGGATATATTGTCAATGTTCCTTTAGTTACGGTAACTCAGTCCTTTAACTCTACCCGGTTACTGTAAATTAGCCCTATAATTTCAGGTTCATCGCTGTGTTTCTGGCCAGTTTTGGCTTCTTTTGTGGTCAAACCCCAAAGTCCGCGGAGAATAAAAAAGGTATAAAGTTCCGTATTTAGCTATGAATTTATTTTATTTTAGGCGACGCAAAGAAAAAGGCTTCGTCAGACTCGACCACTGGCTCGAAGGACGGCAAGGATTCAAAGGGAAAAGCGAGCAAAGAGATTTTCGGAGCAGATACGGAGCATAATAAACGTCCCGTAAGTAGAAAGTAGAATCTGCAAATGGAGCATCAATTTTGTGAAGATTCTTTTGAAATGTGTGGAGTGTGGCTGACAGAGCTAAACCACTGTAGTCGACATAGGGTATCGTCTCGTTGTTTGTAACGATTCGCATAACGACCGTTAGTGCAAAGTATATGTTTAACTTAAAGACGGTTCCGTAACAGCTAGTTCCTTTTTGAATCCGACGTGTAAACACAGGGTAAAAGTATCAGACTTTCACCCTGCGTTTACAACGGCTTGCTGTTTTGGGTTACTGTAGACTAGATTCCAATATTCGGTTAAGAAATAGACAAAATCCGATCGGGCTGCCCCAGTTAGCTGCACCAAGATGGATTTCTGTAGTTATTTCAGCGTGTGAAGCCTGTGGAGCCGAATTCCTTTGATCAGCTTCAGCCGAGAGAAATGTGGTGTGAAAGAAAGAAGCAGATAACTAAGGTAGGATATGTAGTATATTAGGTAGAATAAAAGAATAAAATATTTAAATAAACAATCTCACTCGATCTAAGTTTTGTAGTGTCGAGCACACTTTGGCGCATCTATCCAAGTATATCCAGGAATTCGGGGCCGGGTCTTTCTGGTCTTCCGGTCATTGAACTTGCAAGTTGCGGGCATCGTACAGGCAAAAAACCTGCAAATCCTTGACTTTCAAATGTATTGTTACTTGCAGTGTGCAAACGAAGAAATTCCACACGCGGATAAGGAAAATATCTCCAACTATGCGACGTTTAAGTGTTTGGATAAAGACGATTGTGAAGGATTAGAATAAGAAGATATTTAACAGAAGACGAATATAAATAATAATGTAAAATAAAATATATTCAGATAGAATAATAGTGTCTGTATTTTACGTTATAATAAACATTTCCATGTGGGCTTTTTGTATTTTACTGGGTTTGAATTTAGATAAGAACTGTCTTTCTGAAAGATACAGTAACCCGAAAGATAAAATGCCAACCGCGCTGTACACAACGAATATGGTAACTGTAATCTAATAACTAAAAAGAGAAGTGTCCATGGTCAGTTGATGTAACGTAGTGTCCATATGGGGTCAATAAAGAACAAAGAATCTGTTTTTATTTTCTGCTGACCTGTCTGAAAGGAGCAGAAACGATTTAAAAATTGAGAAGTTTTAGTGGCCAGGTTCAAGAATTCACAATCAAAAGATGTAAAAGATCCGAGATCGAGAGAGTTAAATTTTTTAAATATATGATCGTATTGGAGTGACATTGTTTAAACGAAAAAAAAATTAACTATTTTTTGAAGAGACCGAACTACGTTGTAATGATCATGTAAACAACAATTTTATTGTTTCTTGTAATAGAACAATGAGAAAAATGATAATCAAAGCTTATATTATATAAGTTATATACACACAAAGCCTTGATACTGAATAACGAGAACTAAATTTATTTAATGAACTTCAGAGAAGTGTATATAGTATTCAACATTGGGATACAAAAGAAAGCAATGACAATTTATTGCTTATTATTTATTTGGTGGAATTCGTAGAACTTAACTTTCTTAATCAAGTAGAAAATTATTTTTTTGGAATAATTTTCTACTTGATTAAGAAAGTTAAGAAAAAACACTAATACTAGCATTCGTACTATGAGTATTTGAGGAAAAAAAATAGTATTATTGAAAACAAACAATATATATAAATATTGTTTTACTTTTACATAAACGTTCATTCAGCAATCCTGGGTTTAATCCACCCTGGGTTTACGACGGTGCATGCGTTGGTCAAAATTGCATCAGCGACCAAACGTCATCATTTTTCTGAGAATTTTTCTTCCGAATGCAATCTACAATAAAAATGCGGTTAGTTATATTATTATAATTACTATTATTTATTTATTTTTATTATTGCGCATTTTAAAAGTGCGTATTAGGAGTGTTGGTACCTCGGGACGCTCCGTCGTTGAGCTTGCTCCGACAAGTTCAATATGTGGTTAGACCACATTTTGGCACCCTGTAATGGGAGCTTGAGGTCCAACGTTTACCGCTCCCGCATCAAAAACATAATAAAGCGGCGGAAATTTACAGTTTTGCACCTAGCTTGAGAAACCTGTGAAAAATTTAAACGAAATTAGTTTCGTTTTTCTTTCTTTACATTGCAGCCCGTCTTCGTTCGATGGTCAACCGGTCAGTGCAACCATAGGATGTGAGGCCGATGATCTGCTGCGCTGGATTATGATGTAACTAGTTACTACTATTTTCAACGTATATTTTACGTTATAGGGTTCCACTTTCTGCCGTGCTTATGATGGCCGTCTGTTGCAGCCCTCACCACCGTGCTGTTTAAGTTGGTGATCTGTTTGCTGAACAGCAAATTATGAGGACTTTTAAATATGGTAGTAGCATACCGGTCTTTTTTCTTTCACACGCTTTATTGGTCACTGTCGGTCAGAAATGACTTTCTCTGTTTTTCTTTCAAACATTTGCACCGATTGTTAAACACTGCCGGTTTCTGACTATCAGTGTTACTTGGAGTTGTTCAGAAGACCTTGGGCCTTTAGTTATATTGGCGTAAAATGGATGAATTTTCTTCCACTAGTTATTAGTGAGTCATTCATAGCATTACTAATTGGATAGAAAAGTAATATCAAATGATTTGAGATGTCACAATTGCACAATGATTTAATATCTGAATATGCCGGTCCGTCCCTATTATCAAGCCTTGCATAAACCGTAGTTGCTGACTGTAGCGTTTCACGCGATTAAGGGTTTTGGTTTGCTTTGTGTGTTTTCAACTGTTTTTCTTCATCTAACTGGTGAAGTGACAGCGAGTAGCGAAACGCATACATCAATGATCCAAGCTGTGACTATTTTTTATATCTTCTGAGCTTATTTTCGAATCAAATGGCAATGGATTCTATCATACAGGTATTTATTTTTGAGTAAACGTTGAAGGGAGCTCCATGATCTGCATTTTTACAGGGACGCCTATCAGCATGGACATACAATTTTGTCGTTTAAGAATAACTCATCTTGATTTATTCATATCAGTTTTCGCTCCTTGTGTCATCACTTATTTATAACCAACTGCATGCGAGAATATTCACGCAGTTAAATTGAGCAGTCTGCCTTGGATCACGCTTCTATTTTCATTATTTATTTCTGTTTATATATTTGGTCTACGGAACTGCTAGCTGATACCTACATATTACAGTTACTATACTTTGTGCCTTATTTCTTCCTCCAACCTCCTGCACTTCATTAATCATGATTCCAGATAACGTCACATTTCATATTCCTGGATAACATTTATAGTTCTTGGTTCCTCTATATTATAGAAGATATTTTTAGCTCGCGTAACAATGCCAATCTTTTGTGTTGTAAAAAAGTATGAATCTTACTCATTGAATTCCGAAGCTTCGTTGCGCTATTTTGTCATAGCTCAATTATATCGCATTTCTAAAACTCTCGTTCATTGTTACACCTAATTCGTTATAATAACCATGTTTATCTTCAAGATAGCGCTCATCATGTTTCTTACTTCTCTATAGTCTTTATCGTTCTCTAATTCTTTCTTCAATGTGTTGCATCAGGTTCGGTCATGACAGAATAGAGTTGGCCGATATGCTGCTATCATAATATCAATCTTTTATTAAACAACTTATTGCTTTTCACACATCATTTTTTACTCGTTACTTTCAGGAATGCTGCACATCCAGAGTCTCCAAACTCAGATATGGGGATTTTTTTAATTGCATTTTATTTGTTCATATTTCGTTTTTGTTATCTCGGGGTAATTTCTAGCCCATATAAGCGGCATTCTATATTGTGCTGTAATGTTGAGTAATGCGAACGAAGATTGAAGATCGCGATCTTAATAAAAAAATGTGCCTATATCCAGAGCTGGTTATCCGGCCGGCACGGCCTGGGTTTCAAAATTTACAGGCCGTGCCGGTAACCAGCTCTGCCTATATCGGATGTTCGTAAGCAGGACTGCGTATAGTCCGGCCTGTTTGGTTAAACGGTCAATTGAGGGACGTCATAGGCCGGCCTTTAAAATAAGCAGCCTTTTTCATAAGTGCCGTTCTAGGGAGGGCTCAGTTTCTTGCAAATTTGTGTTGCCCTCTAAGCGCTGCGATTGCATTGTTTAGTCTCGGCGAGACTATCTCGCGTTTAAATGATTCCTGATAACCGATTTATTTAATCCGATTGCTGTATTTTTGTCGGAGGTTATGCCACCTCTGTGATATATATGTAAGGTAAGGGTCACTGTCTTGATGTGAAAATATTTTAATTTTTAAGAAACTGATTCATTAGTTAAGAGAATAATTTAATTCTATCCATGACAACTTGTTGTCCTTCCTAGTATAAACCATCTATATAAGGCTATGCACATATGCTACAATACTTGAGGAAGTTGAAGAGAGTTCGTTTGAGCCAAAATCATATCTTTTGGCGACGTCCAGATCTGGTTATCCGGCCCGGCCTGAAATTTTGTATACCGGTATACTGTCTTGTAAACCGATACTTGCAAAGATGACCTTTTTTCTCTAAAAATCACCCCAAAATATATGAATAAAGAGCTGATAATCTAGATAACACTGAGAAATTCGAAATAGGTATATACATATTTTCATTCTTTGTCGAAGATGTTTATATAGGCAAAATGTGTTTCGGTATACCGTTTTACGGTTCTTTTTGAAAAACCTTGCCTAATGTCCACCCTAAACTACTCTCTAATGGTAAGTAATTTTATAACCGAGTATAAGTCAACTTTAAGGTTTTCGTAACTTCGAGTTATATTTGTATAAAGTTGCGTAGTCTGTGCTTACGCCGAGTTTGCTGATGTAACAAAACTTAACTTGCCATATTACTATCAAAAACAACAACAACAATTTTTATAAAAGAACTGTCTTTACAAGTTGTTACTATACACTTAGTTTCCATATCAAGGCTGACCTGGGATTAGAACAGTTTCTCACTATGAATACAATTATAGTTTCACATCATAGCGTGATTGTTCGGTCCTTTAGTCACTCCTTTATCTGATGTTCTTTTTCTGTGTTTGGAACTGATAAGGTGTATAATTTAGGAGCAAATACAACAATCTAACCGATTATTTGTTGAAATAGAATCATTTGTCTTAATTATCTAATTATGGTTAATAGAAATTGTGTTTACAATAGTTTACATTAGATTTAATAAGAAAATTTAAATATTTTTTAATTGCAATAACTTTTTCTTAAATATTCGTTGGTTTAGTTTTGAAAATAGGATTTTTTTTATATAAAAAGCCAGTTTTCTGTGTTGCCAGTTTTACCAAATAAGAGACATTTTGTTTTTCGCAATCTATCAGATCTAAATTATTGTTTCCAAAGTTTAAAATAGTTTGTTATGTTTGATAATTTGCCTGTTTCCTTATATTGATTTGTAGCGTAAATGTAGTGTATTTGGCTATTTTAGGGAGATTGCGAAACACTTCTTTTCCATAAGTTAGAATATAGAGTATTAGAATATATAATATCTCTTTAAAATTTTAAACATTTTGTTTTTAATGTTTTTATTGACAGTTTCGATGGCAGACATTGGAACAGAAACGAGCGAAAAAGAATATGTAAATATTATAGAGAAAATAGAAGAATTAGAAAGAACAGTAGGTTAATTATATATATTTAACGCTATGTTTATATCAGTGATGTGCGGGATACGGGATTGATACGATTTAGGCCAAAAACAGGACGGGAACCGGGATTCGGTAGGAATCCCGCATACCACTGGTTTACATCTCTTATTTTCATGAATAAAATAAGAGAGGTGCACGATATGATAGTAGCTGGTGTTTCATAAAAGGGAATAGAGGAATTATTCATGTATATTATGAAAGGCATTAGCTCCATCTGTGCAACCGAGTATTTTCAGATGATTAGGTTAAAACGTTTTATTGAAATTATTAGTATAAAATGAGTACACAATCCTATAACCTCAAATATAACACTATCTACATCACAAATAATCTAACTATAAGTATAGAATTATATAATATGTTAAACAAAAAGGAATTATTTTTAGCTGTGTTTATAATTTTTTGCTTGCATATCCGTTAATATTACACTTATTTCTTAACCTTTTTATTAATCCTTTTGCAGGAGAAGCTGTTCGTTCCATATGACATAGTTGAGTGTAGTGATAGTGGAGAAGAAAATGCGAATGCTAAATCTATTTATAAATATATGAATAAAGCAATTAAGGTTAGTTTATATATATATTAATTAACATACAAATAAACTGAGTTTACAAACGGTACCTTCTAAATAAGCTATAATTTCATTCAAAAACTTAACCTGAATCGGCCAAGCCCGTAGGTTAAATTTGATAAAACTGTGAACACCCCTACCGACCCTTAAGGAAGAACTCTAACTCCGTTATTGAGTTTTATATTGAGAAAGTTGGCTTTTTAATTTGATCAATATTCTAAATCTACTTCAGAGCCTTCTCGAATGTGATTTAAACGAGTTGAGAGATATGAAGCTACTGAATCTTATATGTAATTCATATTATAAAAAGTAAGTATAAATATTTATATAATAATAATATCTTTATTAACAGAGAATCATTACATTGGATGGAATGTGAACTACCAATATTCTCAGTTCTCATTTCGGTAAGAATCTTGTATTTTTATTAACTATTTATTTTCCTCTATCACTCCTACCACAATAATAGCCCTTCGGGGCATGGTTTCGGCCATTTATTCCGGAATCTTCCGAGCAGAGACGGCTCCTTTCTAACATTTAGTCTTCGGGTGCACGAAATATGGGATAAATAATCTGCTGGTTTCCCAAGCCTTCTACAGCTACGGGGAGGCGAACCCACAGCCTCAAATCCTCGCGGATTCATAGGCCGCTGTTCTAACCACTAGGCTAAAGTGGCCCTGATTACTCCATGTCTCGCCTTCATGGCTATCTCTTGCTCCATTCGATGAGAGGTGCAATTTCATTCTTTCATTTTTGGTTTGAAACCATAAGAGATTCATTAAATCTGAGTAAACAAAATCCGCTTGACCCTGTCTGAACCTAATCATATTTTTATTCTTTTATATGTATATATGTGACACAATGAGAAGAGAATTTGGCAAAGCGCACGAACCAATAATAGCCGATGAATACGCTAAATTACACGAGTTAGTTAGCGTTGTTATTTCTTATATAACTTTTGTTATTTAGCAAATTAGATGAGGAAAGCAAGTTACTTCTAGATCGTTGTTACCGCAATTCGGAAGAAAAAACAAGGAGTATTCTGGATGAAATAAATTATAAAAACCATATTTATAAGTCAGTTTATACTTAAACTTTTTATAAAACTTCTTGTTGATACAGTCTTCGGAGAAAGTAAGAAAGGTGACCAAGTAAAAAAAAGACGCTTTATTATTTAACAACGCTACCGCTCATACTACCCTGAACAGGTCTTAGAGATCTTACAAGATACAAGAGTTTTTATCGATTCTTGGTGTTTTAGGTTGGTACCGAAGGCAGTTAAAGCAAATGGAAAGCATCCAAGGTTAGGAATTTTAATAAATTTTTAATGGAGCCAATTAAAAATGGCGTATTTTTAACACCGCTGCGCCTCATGATTTTTAATTACAATAATTTCAGCATCGAAGAAAGAGACGACGCGGATATAGAGATTGAAATGGTTTCTTGCGTTAAAATAAAAGGAAATCTGGAGCTTATGGAGGTAGCATCCGCGGCTAGAGCTAAGGTTTAGAAGCATTAGGAGTAAATATAGTCTAATAAGTTAGTTTAGAATTTTATTGCTCACCCTGCATGTCAACGCGCTATTGAAAGTCGATGGCAACCAGGATTTAAGATTAGTCAGGTAATTGTGTTAGATAGAAGAAACAAAAAATATAGTACTTCCTACCACAGGTGGTTATCCGGCCGGCCCGGCCCGCCCTGGGTTCCAAAATTCCAGACCGGGCGTGGCCGGTAACCAGCTTTGCTTTTCTATTTTCGATTCTAAACTATACGCAACTTTGTTATAAAAATAGACAGAAGACACTGCGCGCCGTGGTGGACATGAGAAGTAAAGGGTAAAGGACTGTAGATTCGCAGTGGTCCCACCACGATTGGACCCCTCGAATGTTCTCGTATCCGCCGTTGTTGATTTACGGCGAGCTGTGAGAACATGGTCGATTATTTTCACTATTTTCGCTCAATTTAAAAGTAAACTTCGATGTAGTATCATTTAAATAACTCTATATTGTTCCTCAAAACATAATATCAATTATGTTACAGTTCTACTTCGTTCTGTATTTCTGGTCGTTTGGTCTGGCTCATTTGTTAATTCCTTCATCTCGCAGTCCTTTAAGAAGAAGATTATTCTGTGAATTAGGATGTAATAAACCTAATCATAAACATAGAAATGAAAAGAAAAGAAAGTCTAAAGAAACATTAGATGGACAGAAAATACAGGTAGCAAAAGAAAATATAAAGAGTTTATTTTAAAAGATAAAAGGGGAGTCCGCAAAGAAACAGCATATGGCCGTAGTTTAGAAACGCCCAGGTGGGTGGACGGGCAGTTTTTAGCTGCCCGAGCAGTTGAGAATTGTTGCCCGGGCAGGCTAAAAACTGCACGGGCACCACTCGGGCGTTTCTATACTACGGCCACTTGTGTTATATTGTTCTGAAGGTAGTGTTCATATATAATCTGTATAAAGAGCTCGGTATCCAGTAGCTAAATCCACGAACAGTTCGGGGGCTCCCTACCCTGAGAGGAAAGGCAACCGCACCTAAAATGAACAGGCGGGGAAATGTTTTGCCGTCCCCGGGGAAGGGTAGGGAGCTCCCCGAATTTGATACGGCCACTGTACAGAAGATAATTAAAAATTAATGGAATATTGGTGGATTGGATTGGAATTTTTTCAAAAGAGCATTCACTTTAATATAGCCCGGCTGGTCTCGCAGAGTCTTGTCAATAGTCACAAACTAAAGTTTATTCTAAAACATAAGAATGTATTAACAACTATTTCTATACTATTATTATTATTAATTATTCTATTTAATACATTTATTTTAGACTCCCGTTAGTAATAATACAATAGAAATGCAGTCTTTAGTCACACACAGTCAGTTTTCTACACTTCGGAAGAGCGAAGACGGTTACGGTAGAAGAATGCTAAAGTAATTTATTAAAAGAATTAAGCCAATATTTTAGATTATATTTAAATATAACAATTTTAAATTGAAAAGAAGGAAATTTCAATCGTCTCTTTGCAGGAAATTCGACCTTTTTAAGAAGTTTTACACGTCGCCTAATTCTAAATATTTTATTCATATGGTAGGTTCAAAGATTGTTTATTCATATTTTACAAAACACGAGATCACAGATATTGGAGTATGAAATGAGACGAAGGGACCAGGGGGAGCCAAGACTCCATTGCACAGCATCCGGGGAGTGGAGGCGGCGGATCTTCTTTTCTCATGGAGCGAGCGGGTGGATCTTCTCTTCTCATGGAGCGAGCGGGCGGCTATTTTAAGACAACAATTTTCTCACCCGCGCCCTTACGAAGCGCCGCGTTTGGACTATACATTTGAAGACAGACTATAATTACAATGAGGTTATATAGTTTTTAACTTTGAAAAAAACACAAATATAGCCTATATCAAAAACTAGTAGTATAGAAACGCCCGGGTGGGTGCGCCGGCAGTTTTTACACTGTTCGGGCACTCACCCGGGCGTTTCTATGCTACGATGACTGGGGGAGACGCGATGTTAGATTAATATGAATGTACTACCAAAGAAAAGACTTACAGTCCACCAATGT
>JAQGAV010004354.1:0-10442 GCA_034691345.1 Phasmarhabditis papillosa | reverse complement strand
GTCTACTTGAAATTTATTATAAACAATATAACTTTTTTCAAAGACATGTTTCTCAAAATCACCAAAAACAGATAATTAGGAAGCAAGCACTTCTTTTTCCGCCCTTTTCTTTGAAAGAACGCATCTTTTGACCCTTTCAGTGCAATTAGCTCATATTTCGAAAAAGCAAATTTGTTCCCTAAGAATCAAAGCGCAGCGTTGTTAGCACGGCGGTGTTGTATGACCATCGGCGGCTATTATAATTCGAACACGGAGGCGAGAAAATAGATTCAAATGCGAAAAAGCCGCGAAAGCGCGCTCGGCCTACTTGAAAAGCTATGAACAAACTATACAACAATATGAATAGTGTGTAGTATTGTTGTTGAAGCGATGGACGCATCGAAATTTGATTTAATCTATTTACAGTCTTTGTGAATAAGATATTATGAAAAATGAAATGCAAATATACCATTGAAGCTGCGCTAGGCTACTTTAAAGCAGGACTGCGCACAGGCCGGTCCGGACATTTTGAAAACGTGGGTCGGGCCCGGGCAGATATTAACAACATAGAGCATGCACACATAACTGATTATAACAACGTAATTTTGCCTCCAAAAGTGACGTCACCGGGCCCCGCCGGGCCGGCCTAGCTCCGCCACCTCAAAATCTCGACCCGGCTCAGGCCGTTCTTTTCAATGCGCCCCTCTGCTTTAGAGTTCTTCTAACATATTGAAGTATAATCTAATGCATCGGAAAAAGTTGCTCTAAACCTGTCAACAGCCAAAGTTTCTAAGTAGTGGAGCTAATCTGGTCTGGCTTCAGCCAAGTATTCATGTTATAGTATGGTATTTTGTAGCTAAGGTTCCAGCAAAGTATCCTGTAGTGACGCGGTGCTAAATCAAAATGTTCTTTGGAATTAAGTGCTCTTAGTGCATACCCAGTGAAAAAGAACAGGACAAATAGGAACTCTTTTGAACAGTGTTTGAAGGTTCTGTAACGCCAGTTTTCCGATTTGCCACCGCAGCAAAATACATCTGTACAAAAACAAAAATATGCACTAATAATCGCAGCTCAATATTGTACTTTGCAAGTACGCGTGTGCAATTTGCCTGCAGGTGCGGTGTTAAAAATCCTAAAAATACAAGTGACACTCCATTATTCGTCTTGAATCGTACTAGACCCAGGAAACTGCGTTGGCAACCTAGCCGCTACAGCAAACAATAATAATTAAGCAATTCCTAATCGAAGCCTACCGGCTACAGTATACCAAACGTCTCCAAGCTCTTCAGGAGGTTTGTCTGAAAAGAAAATATAGTCTAGAATTGTGTTTTGAATATAAGAAATTGTAATAAATACAAGCCTATAAATACAAATAAATAGAAATATGCATACGTAATAGACAAATATTTATGTGTGCTCTAAAGCAGAAAGAAATGCTATGACAAAATTGTTTATTTGAATTTTCCAAAGCGTAGTAAAGGCGAGTGGCAAGCCAAATAATATACAATAGAAACGCAAACTTAGAGCTGTAGTTCCAGAACTTTTGCAGAAGATGTGCAGGTTTTTGGCAAATAAGTTGGGTGCAAAAGTTAGCCAAAGGCTTGGAACTATATGATTTTGATTGGTAACGTCTTGGTAGAGTACTAGGTATGTTTGAATAACGTAAAAACTGAAAAATGTTATCTAGTATTTTTTTTTGAAAACTCAGGAGCACGGGGTAAAAGTAGTTGGGTTAATGAGAAACTTTGATTGAGCCTTTCTAAAGATAGAATGACTACCAGAGAACAGAACTCATTAAAGAGGAATAATGAAAAAAGTTTAGTTCAAAATAGTTGTGTTTCCTTGGAATCCCAACACGGTGGGTCTTCCCTTCACTTCGGGTCATTTTGAGTCACAAAAGTGTCATATCGGGTCACAATAACGACATGATTGTGGTTAGGCTGGTGTATAGGCCTGCGGCGCCAGCTAGTAGGGGGAGGCCGCTTCGCGGAAGATTCAAGGAATTCAACAACAAGGCTTCCTTCAATCCGGGAAGTAGGTCTAGGTCTTGTAAATTGCTTTAAATTAAGGTAAATTCTAGAAGAAACTTCAGTGTTAAGAAAGGATCGGCTACTTTCAGCTACTTTCAAATCCTAGTTGCAAGGTTAAATCATTTAAAATAACTTTATCTGAAGACAAATTATGGATGAAACTTGCAGCGTTAAAATGGGAAAGGAGCAAGGTCTGCGTCGTTTTCAGGAATCATCAAACCATTAGTCGCAGGAAGGCGTTATTTTCAAAACATATCGCTAATTGTCCGGGAAAATGGCCTTCTGCTTTGCAAATGCACTTAGTTCTTAATTGATGAAATGAAAATACATAAATGTTACATCAATCATCCGAAAGGCATCCTTCAGGGCTTGCCATTCGAAATAAGCAAGCGGGGTTCTCAAAATTGCCCGTCCCGGCCCGCTTCGGTAGAGGGACCGAGCCTGGCCGACGACAATTTTAACGCAGGCCCGGCCCGGCCCCGACCTGGCCGACCATATTATTGAAAATTCTCATTTTTTTTTTCGACAAATTTTGAAAATAAATCAACTATAGTAACGAAAAAGTATTGGATGGTACATCGTCGGCCAACCGACCCGGCCCGTTTGAGAACACCGTAAACAAGTTTAACAGTTAAAAGAATGAAATACCTCATTAAAAGAGTTTTAAAATTGTTCAAAAAGAATAAAAATGCCTATTTTTGTAAATAGAACCATCTAGATACGCAATCTTTCGTCATTATCGGTACTGTTGGTATTTCAACACGCAGCTGACTCACTCATTCATTCATTATATAACACGGCATGCCGACACTCACGGTGGCGAAACCACGGTGCAAATAGATATGATTGTTAAGCAAAGAACCTTTTCTAAACTATTGGTTGAATTTTTAAAACAAACACCAAAAACCATTATCCGAAATTCTGAAGTGGTTCAATTACATATGAAATAGTTAGATTATACTCTTTCAACTAATAATATATATATAATATAAAATTGACCATTTACCAAATCACGAAATGAATTGTTCACTTTCTCTTTCTGATTGAAGAGATAGTCTATCTCAAGACCTAGGTTTCCAGCGCGGTATCACAGGCGGGGCGCAGAGTTATAAAAAATGAATGTAAAATCGGTCGACGAGGTTCGTTTTCTTCAAAAGTACATTCAATTTTTATAACACTGCTCCCCGCTCATGATACCGCGCTGGAACCTTAGTCTTGAGATAGAGTATAGCATACTAAAATGTTAAATATATGGAAAACAGCATTTTGAGGCACAGAAAGTTTATTTTTATACCAATAACAAACTAAAAATCAATGTTCCACACGAACAAATATGAAGTTAGACTAAAATCAGTACAAAGCAATCGTTATTTGAGAATAACGTTGGTTTTAAATTGTACTTTCATTCGACCAGTTTGTCGTTTTCTTAGTGACAGCGACGTTCGTAAATAAAGAATGAGAGATTGAATTCGACTGACTGGTATCGATTTTTTAATGATATAGGTAAATACAATACTAGGCAATAAAGTTTTGAATGAATTAATTTATCAAGGTAACCGCGATTGGAAGAAAAGTGAGGATTGGGAGCATTTAGGAGCAAAATGATTATGGTTTTGGAGTTTTGTTGAAGCAAACGACCTTTTAACTTGGTCACTGGATTGACTTTTATAATTTCTAACTTGATTTGCTGGGGCCGGGCCGGGCGGGGACGGTCGGATAACCACCTCTGGGTGTACACAAAGCTGGTTACAGGCCCGGCCTAACAGGGCCTTTGGCTCGGCCCGGCCTGGAATTTGCGAAAACTAGGCCGGGCCGGCCGGATAACCACCAATGGGTGTAACTATAGTTGAAAGTCAAGTAAATGGACCGAGCTCGAAATTCGACGAGGTGCTCTGATTTATAAACCTAACTTCATACACATAGTTGGAATGTCTATAGTCAGTATCAAGAACTAGGTTTTTAGCGGAGCATCATGATTAGCTGCGGCGTTAAATTAAAAGTAATGTATAGTTTCTATGAAAAAATTTACAATCTAACCATTTTCCACTAACTTCTGTTTAACACCGCTGCTCAAAAGTTACGGCGCTGGAAGCCTATCTTGCAACAAACTACATATTTTCTGGCGGAGGAATCCTCACTTGCAATTGCTGGAACACTGTGCTCTTCAATTTAATTGGCCTACACGGCTTGTTAAGTGTAATTGTGTTTGCTTGCGAGCGGTGGTCACTTTTGTGAGCAGCGCCGTGTTCAGCGGTAGCTGGAGGCGCATTTTCGAATTTTCTAAGAGGGCGACATCCTCCCTCAATTAGGAGAAACAAGAGCAAACAATTGCGCGCGAACGGAGAAAGTTTGAATTGGCCGGCTCGGCTCATCTTTCAAGTGCTGCGCCTAGCAATTAACACGCTGGTAGCAGTAGTTGAAACGTTTTGAAATCTTTAAAAAGGCACCAATTTGGTGGAGACAAGCTTACAAGTCTTCGGAAAGCGTTGAGCAAAGTTTTTATAGACTTCACAGATGATAAATGCATCAAGAAAAGGAAACGAAAAAATCTACTGTCATTGGAAGAGAAGGAGAGTTAAATAAAAATGAAGAAAATTCTGTGGAGTGGAGTTTCTAGCAGCGTCTTTCTACAGATTGCTGTAGTGAATAATGAATAACAGAGTTGAGCTTTTGTTGAACCAAACGACCTTTTAACTTGGTCACTGGATTGACTTCCATAACTTCTAAATTAATGCGCTGGTGAAACCTTATCGTTAGTTGAACGTCAAGTAATTGGAACGGGCTCGAAGTTTGACGAGGTGTTTGATTCATAAATCTAATAGCATAAACGTAGACGAGATGTCTATAGTCCGTATCAAAAGCTAAGTTTTTTGCGCAGCATCCTAAGGCGCAGCGGTGTTAAGTTAAATGTTTGCTCTAAACGTAGCGCGTCTATAGCTATAATTTGGACTACTGAATGGTTCCAAGAGAGTTCAACATCCATACTTTTGTGTACTAAACGCCCTCTCGAGGAACAGATTGCACTGACTCGAACCACATGGGCCAAATTATGCAGTCTATAGTCACAATAAACAGAACACATCATGAGACTTGAAAATAAAGTATACTAAAAGGAAAAGTGCTGAATGTAAACGTTGCTTGTAATAAAATTAGTCAAAACTGCATAGTCAGTTATTACTCTTGGCGCTGACTATAGTTTGTTTCGAGATCTCAACGCAGACCAACATTATTTTTACGTCTGTATTGCTCTGTAGCAGCTGTACACAAAAAACGTCGACTAAAAGTAGAGACTAAACATTGTAAGATCCAAGAGTAATAATGGAGTGTTAAAAAGAATCTCTCTGAAAATGGCTCTGAAAGTTTTCAAAATACGAAAATATACGCAACATTTCATAAAATACGCTAATAACACTCCATTATTCCTTTTGAATCAGACTATACCCCCGCTAACCTTTAAAATAAAAGCCCGGATGGCCTTTTTGAGAGCTACGACCCGGAGGAGTATTGCTCTTGTCGAATCACCCCTTTTATAGTGATTAATTATATTAAGTAATATAATATATACATTAGTCAATGGACGATAACGGATCTCTTTCGTGACTCATTTAATAGCTTACGTAACTTTTAAAGAGAAAGATTGTTTTATTAGATTAAACCATTAAACTATACAATTATTTTAAATTCTGAGTCAGATTTTGAAAGTTTTCAAATTATTTTCTCTGAAACTATTGGTTGGACACAAAAATGCACGGAATTAGTAGAGGGGTTTGGATGGTAGCTCAATGGTAGGTAGATTGACAATACAGTAAATAAAGGCTGGCAAACACTTTTTCGATGGTAGGTGAGGTTCAAAAACCTATCCCATGTACTACAAACAGCACATATTTTTATATTTTTATTAAGTATAGTCCATCTCAAGACTTAGGTTTCGAGCGCGGTATCACGGGCGGGGTGCGGTGTTATAAAAATGAATGTACTTTTGGAGGAGAGGCTCGTATTCTAAAGATTGTTCATTATTTGAAATTGCTGCTCAGAGGGCGCGGAAAAACTAGTTCTTGCAAGAGACTATAATATAGCAGCTACTCTGATTGCCGGCTATAAATTCAGATTCTGGAACGAACACCCGGCTTGAATACAACAGCTGGAAATCTATACACGGAACATACAGGATAAATTGATATTAAATATTCTATTAAATATATTATTATAAAAATAGAACGTAATAAAATCAAAACTAGATTCATGAATCTAAAAAAGTGCTAAATGCGCAGACATTTGGATGACATGAAGCTAAACAAACGAACAGCAGCTAAAGACGGGACCGCCCGTAGCAGAAATAGACCACACCCACTGTTTAGAATAATAATAATAATATGAAAGTGTGATTAGCATAAATAAATAGGAAAACAATGCCAGTCCGGACCTGCTTGCGGCTAAATAAAGGGTGGCTTATTTGAATTGAAAATTATGCCAATCCAATCGTCAGTTAAGCATATTATATTTTTGGGCTAGTTTGGACACAAAAATGGAAATATTGTAGGATGTTCAGCTTTATTAGCAAGCATCGGTAAAATCCGGGCACTTCACGAAATAATTTGGTCGGATTTTGCAATTGGGTAATGGACTGTTTTTCTGCAAATGGAATCTACAACTGACGCAGTAAATCCGAGCTACTGCTTAAATTTATAACTCACCATCAGAGTAAAGTATGTTTTAAGACACTGGATCAAAGCTTAGTTAGATATTGGGCTAGGTAAGACACAAAAATACCAAACTATAAAACAAAGCCAAACATTGTACCATAGTCAAAATATGAACCAGATATGATACAACTGAAAGATTTATACTATTTAAAATACTACAGCTTACAAGGGATTGGTCCCAACTTACCGTGGCATTTCCAAAATCGGTCGACGAGGCGATGGGGAATGTAAAAAGAAATGTTTTGCAATTTTTTCCAGCTGCGGAGGAGGTCCCATGTTCGAGAAAACCGGGCCCAAAATTTTAACTAGTTCTATGGAAGCATTGTTAGGAAACCGTCCGTTTAGGTGCTCAAATAAGTACCCAGGTTACTGTAGATTTGCTGTAGAGTAGCTAGTTCGATATAAATCCGACTTATGTTACAAAACCAAAAAGAACACTCAAAAACGAAACAAAGCTTGTCTTTGGCATCAATAATATGAAAACATTACGTTCAATAGTTTTCAGGAGACCGTCCCAGCACCAATAAGGTATATCAGTAAAGTGTTTAACTAATCATAAGTGTGTCTTAGTTAGTTACTTGGTTATAACTGGTTGCTTTGGTCATTGGGGTCTTTTAAGCAAAAACACCATCATATATCAAATAAGAAATAAAGAAAGAGAAAGAAAAGAAGGAAACAAATAAATATGTTATGCTACTATAACTGAATGTTGTGCCAAAAGGATCTAAAAGTGTTTCGAAAACCGCGGAACTGTGGGGTTAAGGGGAGCATTTCAGGTGTCATAGTACAATGTTTGTGCTTTATGCGGGTGCTTTAGCCTATTAGTTAGACCAGCCGTTTCTTATAAATGAGAATTTGAGGCTGTGGTTTCGACTCCACGTAGCTGCAGAAGGAGCGGTATGACGAGCGGGCGGAATGTTATAAGAAATGAATGTACTTTTGGAGAAAACGCACCCGTCGACCGATTTTACGAGTTTGCGAATATTTCAGAGGAAAAGATGGAAAAGCTCGTGGACTGGGCAATCGATTGCCATAACTTTGTAAGAAATATACCAATCGTAACAAGTATAATCCGATTCAAGAGTAATAATCAAATTTTGAAACGAATCTCGCTGAATATGGCTCCGAAAGTTTCCCCAAAACGAAAATATACGCAAGTAGCACTCCATTATTACTCTTTAATTACGTCATAACAGATTAATATTGTCTCTGTTCTTACATGCTCACTTATAAAATTAGTACACGTGTGTGAAATTCCGTTGTTTTCGTGGTTTTTTAATCGAAAAACATTATAAATGTAAATTAACGAAATATACGAACAATTACTGTAGTTCTGGATTCAGCCAAGGTTTTCAAAAATGACATCCGATAATTTGAAAATCCGCCTAGCGAACCAGGAAGAAAGGACTGGAAAAGGACTACAGGGCCGACCCGTTTTCCAAATTTGAGGCCCCCGGCCCGGGCCGGCCCTTATATGTTTTTATTCCTGCTGAAGGGAAACCTCGCTATTGAAACTTTCGAGAACCCTACAAATCTATCAGCAAAACAAGGATTGATAACTTTATAACAACTATAAATTAGAAGCGGTAAATTAAATTTATATTATACTTTAAACAATAAATCTAGATAATAAAATTCATGAAAATCTACTAATACACGTGACACTTATTGATTTTCGTTGGATCCGGGAATAAAATGGATTTTCTGCGCGGTCGATTCGGGTGAAAGGGGGATATGGATCGACGATCATTCAATCCAAGGTGGAATGAGGTCACTACAAGGCTATTGCAAGGAATGCTGCGGTCGGATGGGCTGGAGTTCAAGTTATTTTTGATAGGATGCGATTACCACATACATATAGTCGAATTCAAAAGTAATACGGCTGTGTTAATAAGCAGAAGTGTTCCAATATGTTGTCTGAGTAAGGCAGTGCGAAAGCAAGTTTCCAATCTGCTGATATCGGGCGCGTAGAATGCCAGCAAGCGCAGTGTTAAAAAATCATTCGCGGATTCTTGGCTGGATGAAGTTTTACTCCACAAATTTCAGAACCTTTGAATCTGTAAAATAGTACATACACTGTTTTATATACGACATTACAGTTGTTCCGAATGTTTTTTTGCAAATTTGTATTTGAAATTTAGAGTAGCGAAAGCTTGAGAAGCCAGCAGCTTACTTCTCCCAGGTTTTGCGAAGACTAAATGTTAGAATGGAGCCGCTCAGAAATGAATGGCCAAAACCCAGTCTCGCAGAAATAGTGATACAGGAAAACAAACAGCATCTTTAAACACCATATTTGAAAAGTTGTACAAACTCGGATGATACTATTCGCTTGGCACCGACCAGTGGCCGTAGTATAGAAACGCCCGGGTGGGTGCGCGAGCAGTTTTTAGCCTGCCCAGGCAACAATTCTCAACAGCTCGGGCGGCCAAAAATTGCCTGGGAACCCATCCGGGGGTTTCTATGCCACGGCCACAGGAGCAGGAACCCGCATATATTTCACTGATTATACCCACGCCAAACCCAGACTCTTCAAATATTTTCAATAATACAAAGTTTAATATTAGCTTGCCATTATACATTCTGTACAAATACAATACAAATGGAAAATCAATATTTACATTAAAAAAATCTATCTAAAAAAAAAAAAAAAAAAAAATCTATCTAAACATGCTTTTATTGTTAGTTTATTGTCCAAATAGAACAGTTTTCTAGATTCTGAAAGGGATCTAGACATTGATCGAGTTCTACTTATTTGGTATGCTGTCGTACATTTTTAGTTTCGCACCCGGTGGTCGTTAATTTTTTTGATACATCAAAAAGAATAATCTGGGGTCAATGGTTGATGTCACGCTGCTTGACCGAAGAACTAACGAATAGCTGGCCAACATCGCAAAACTACCAGACATCCGCGCATGAGCAACAAGAAAGATGTGGGACTGGGCACAACACGTTTCTCACATGAGTCAACATGAAATTTAGTCGGATTCACGACTAATCTCGCCGTGAAGTCTGCGTATTCCCTTACAGGAACCAATATGATGAAGGTGACGTGGCGAGTAGTGAACAATTCAGTTAGATGTGAGGGAGCGGCGGGGATCAGCTAAAACACGGCAGGTGAGTTATGAGCACCTGAATTTTCATCATAAGAAAAATCCAACTAATATTTTAAAGAACTTGTATGCACGTTATCAAGCTTTAGAAGGAGTAATACTTACACTGCCTCTACCAACCGACGAAAAATACAGTTCTCTTAGTTGTGAAACTCTGAGAAGGTTCACAGTGTAATCTATGTTTGTAAAACATGATCTTCCTTCCAACAAGGAAGTAAACCGTTCTTTTGTTGAATCACAGCAGTTGCGAAACCGAAACCATCCACTGCAAGATGGGCTTTGTTTCCATTTAGGTCTGCGTCTCTTCATTTGAGAGAAAAACCTTTTCTTTATAAAGAATATGAGTCACATACAAAATGAATGCATATTGTTCTAAAAAAATTATAGAATCGTTATAGGTTACTTTGCAAAGAAAGTATTGCAACCATAAATTGGAATATATTGAGTTGAGTCAAAACCTTCATCAAAAATAGCTATATCTGCTCTAGATTTTACTATCAAATCTCATTAGTGGGGTCAGTTCTGAAATTATATGTGAAATTCAAAATTTGCAAAACATTTGCCGCCAGCAGGGGTCGAACCTGCGACCTTGGGCTTATTAGACCCACGCTCTAACCGAC
>JAQGAV010004353.1:0-10443 GCA_034691345.1 Phasmarhabditis papillosa | reverse complement strand
ATTTTCAGCAAAAATCTTTTACTTTTGAATCTTTTGAATTTTGAACACGGCCTTATTACTTTTGAATCTGACTATACCAAGCAAAAAGTGAGTCTTTTTAATTTGAACGCTGTATAGTCTGATTCGAGAGCAATTATGAAGTGTTAAAAAAAGAATCTCATTGAAAATGGCTCTGAAAGTATTCGAAAACCGAAAATATACGCAAAAGTTTCCTCAAAGTACGCAAGTAACACTCCGTTATTCATCTTGAATCAGACTATACATGGCAAACCTCTCAACAAACTCAAGTCCTTTAGCAATATCAGTAGGCCCAGGCTGGATCCAAGTCGGCCTAAGACAAACCGTACGGGCCCTAGTTAGAGAGGTATGGTACAAAAAACCCTCCGAAAATGACGCTCCATCGTCAGCTCATCTTCATTTGTGCTCTAATCGGACCTCCCACATTCCTTTATCTCCATAGAGCTAGCAACATTTTGATTATCAACAGTGTATAATAATCGCTGCGTGAGTTTCTTCAGCCCCTACTGGCCTGGCCTACATGAGAACGCGAAAGTTGTCTTATCTATAGAGCAGTACCGGTATTGGAAACACCCTTTTATTGCTCCGAAGACGTGAAAGTTGGGAAATTTTAGAGAAAGGGAAGATCTTGAACTTTATTCTGGTATCGCTAGGTGATGTGACTACAAATTCAGACAAGCTGGAAATAGGGCACAACCCAATGAGGGCCAAAACAGATTTTACGGGCCGGCCGGGCCGGGACGCGGCCGAAAATTTGAGAAACGGGCCGGCCTGTTTCTCAAATAAAAACATAGCACTGCAAACTAACTTTTTTGAAAATATCCGCTAAAAGTGTGAAATAGACTAAGGCCGGGGCCGAAAATTTGAGAGGCCGGTTTTTTCCCAGACCTAGGCCAAAATGACTGAAAGACAACGATTCAAGCATTAATCAGATGAGGCGAAAATTCAAGAATTCATTTCTAAAAACACTCTCGCTACAGCAAAGCAAGATTCTGTAACTAGTTGCTGGGTACTTGACTAGATAGCGTCGAAGAACCAATAATATTGTCCCCGCAATTGGAAGTTTAAGCAATATAATAAACTAGTCGTATTGACTTTGTGAAACACAATTATAATTCTACAAACGTGCTGTTTGAAATCTTTCAGAAAAAGCCTTCCATGAAAAATGATTGTTTGCGACTGCCGCGGGCAAGTTGACATTTCAATTCTCAGAAACAATTTAACAAAATGAATAAACACAAAGATAAAACCCAGAATACTGGAAAACAATTATGCTAAAATGAAAGTTCAGCTTAAGTAAAGAAGCCAAACTCTGGTAAAAAGTTTAACTTTCATGTTTTTAAAGTAGCACCGGAGCGCGTTTATTGAAAATAGGATCCAGTTTTATACTTTTTATAAGTTACTTCACAGCTACAACATAATATGTTTATGCAACTTTAAAGGACCATTTCAAGGGGTTTTTCATGTTTTTTCTTATTTTATGCTTTCAAATTTTTAAATAACAGTGGAAAAAATATAAACTTCATCGGCGATTTAGTTTTCGAGAAACTTTAACGTGAAGAGATGTTTCAAAAACATCGAGCTTGACCTCAGTCAGGTCCGGATTGGCCCTGCTCCATTTAGACAAAGCTCTTTCGTCTAGGAAATGGTCCAAAATCAAATTCTCAAAATTAGCATTAGGTCACGTAGTCCCCACTGACCCATTGAGAATATACTCCTACTTGTTGCAGAGAGTGTCCACTAGAGAGATACGCAGACTCAGTGCAAGCTGGGGTTGCGATAGAGCGTGTGAATAACAATAGGGCGCAGATGTAGCAAGAGGGACTTGCAAGACGATGATTTATATGCAAAGTCAAAGAGTGTTTAGGAAGTTTATAGCGAAGCTTATAGCAAAAGTTGTTTCCAAAAACGTGTTCAAGATTCTTGAAGTTTAGGAAATGTACAAGCAACCGATATAATTGTGCGCTCGCTTTATAATAAATAGACCTTTAACCTACATGAGATGTGTCAGTAGACTATATATAGAAGCCCAAAGGTTGGGCAAGAACGTGTTCTTTTTCGCAGAACAAACGAGAGAGATGTCGTATGAAGCCCATATTTTGGCACAGTCTAGCACTACTATATAAATATCATACAACTAAAAAATATCCTGATAGGTTCTGAAAGAGAGCACCAAAATGTTTCAGAAGTTTAGATTCGGACTACAATACAGCTCCAAGACCTGGCAGAACTCAAAACTGGCCGATTAAACTGCCCTAACAGTGATCCCGCCCCAAAGTTTTAAACGCTCTATGGCGTTTGCAATAAATATTTCGGTGCTGCAGTGACTAAAACACAAATACAATAGCGACACTGCTTCCCACGCCGAGAAGCCGGTGGTTTATATAGCCGCCATACGTGATAGCACGTAAAATGCGACACGGCACGTACACGGGCTCTTGCGTAAGCGAAAGGACCACCCAGGGCCGAGCCGGCGCCCGTATTTACTCAGATTTCACAGTGGCGCGCTACTGCGAAAATGGAAAACATCGCAAATCAGCGGCGGGAGCGCAAAAAGTTGTCAGAAAGTTCACGTTTTTGCGGAGATGCAAACTTTCTGATGTTTCTGTGGAACGTTTTCTTTGTTCTGATTATATCCTTATAGTTAGAGTATGTTTTGTTTTTTGAGAGCCGGAGCAATCTTTAAGTGAATTATGTTTAAATTACGAAAGCCGCGTCGATCACAGAAAAGTTAATGTTTCAAGAATTCATATTCGAATCGCTTAATATTATTGGATAGTTTTGAAGAGTTCAAATTGAAAAAATAATAAAAAGTTTACAAAATCTTTCTATGTTGTTAGCTGAAAGCTTTGTTTCCGAACTATTATAAACAAAATATCCGGTGGTTCGGTTGGTTACAAAGAAGAATAAACTGTTATGATGCGTTATTAAGATTTCGGGTACTGGAAACAGTTGATTTCTATAGGTATTCAACGTTAACGATTTTCATGTAGTATAACGTTGTTAATTGTAAAAGAGGCCGGGTAATTAGTCGAAGATTATATTTGTCTTATATGTATTTCAATAGTTTCAGTACAAAACCACGTTATGAAACAATTTCAAAGTTCGCTATAACTACAATTATGAATTGCTCCTAACACAGAAAGCAGGGGGGGGGGGAGGGCAAGGGCCGGCCCTCCTATCAAAACGTCTAGGCCCTGGCCGGCCGGGCCCCGGGCCGGCCCTGTTTTGACCAAAGTACGGCCCGGGTCAGCCAGTGACCGTATTTTATCCCAGGGGTGGGTGCCCGGGCAGTTTTTGGCTGCCCGAGCAGTTGAGAATTGTTGCCCGGTCACCCACCCGGGGGGTTTATACTGCGGCCACAGGGTCGGCACGCACTTTTACCAGCCCTTACAGAAAGATTCAACACTTTCCATAAACTCATCATTTGGTTGAAATCCTTCCAAGTAGCTTAAAATACGCCCAAATGGTTCACAAACTATCAGTTTTCGCTAAACTTCCGCATTTTTTACACTTCCCACTAGCTACTATTTATGATGACTGAAATAACAGTTTGGGTGTTTCTATGAAATCTAGCAATAGAGCGCTTGTTTAGCAAGGGACACGAATTTCAATAAAATCACGCATACAACATTAATATAGCTTCAGCTGTATGTACTCTAGGACAATGACGTTGAAAAGAATGTTGTTGTGTTTTATTGGGAGAGAAATAATTAATGAGCCGCTACAAAATCTGCTATAGTTCAAATAAATGTGCCAATTTATAGCGGGAACTAGGAATTCAGGTAAACATGAGATCAGAATTCTATTCTTATTGTTTCAGGGGCCCCAATGTTTATCTTACGAACGCAGTCTCTGAACTAGATTTGACCTTCTGAAGCAACACAAATGACGTAAGCTATTTGGAGCTAAATTTTGTAATAAAATGAAACGAAACTGCAGTAAATGATTTTTGTTCCCGTTTATGAACCTCCTTCTCTGCAAGGGAAATAGAGAACCCTGTGAGGCTCTCCTTAGAACCCGATCTAGACTGAGGAATTCCGTGTTTGACTGTACGACTTTCACATTGGAAATCTGCTAAATATATTGCAATCAATAGGTAAACGAGTGCGAAAAATCATATAAGTAAATGATAATAAGAGAAACAGTTTAATAAAAGAAAACCCTATATCAAAATAACAAACATAATTATGCTCTCGTTTCGAAAGGCCAAGTCGAGTTTGAAGACTTATCAGAGTGGATACGCTTTAAAGGCACGGTATACTCAAAAATTTGTAATAATTTTTGGGTAGATAGTGCCTTTAATAACTCTTTCAGTTCGATCAACTACTAAGGTTTGGTAGCTGGGTATAAGAGTATTACTCAAAGAGATTTAACTGTGTCTTCAGGAAACAAGACCGAAACTGCGAACTTGAAAATAGGGGTATAAGAGTATTACTCAAAGAGATTTAACTGTGTCTTCAGGAAACAGGACCGAAACTCCGAACTTAAAAATAGGAACATATTCACAGGCATGAGCTGTCTAAAACAAGCATACTTGCCACCATATCTTATTTCAAATGAGCAGCAGACCTCTCACAGCCGCACCTGGCCCGGCCCGGGTCCGAGGGTTAAAATAAAAATCAAAAAATCATCTAAGGGTCCCACGTAATTTTGTATTTTCTTGTAATACTTCAATTATAATAGATAGTTCTTCATAGTTCTTTGTCCTTTAAAATATTTCATTTGAATGTAAATAAATAATTATTATTTTTGATCAGTTGTTTACCGCTACGTAAGTGGTACGGGCCGGACTGGGCCGGGCCGGGTACGAGGTCAGTTTTCGAGTAATCACTGGGGCCCGGCCCATTTGAGAGGTCTGCAATTGAGGATGCTAACCATATGACAACAAACTTTTTGAAAGTTTACAACTTCATACATGTCAGTCAAACAGAAGAACACTAAAATAAAGCCGTTGAATTTTAATAAACTTTGAATTGGAATAACCATTTCATCTATTACAGGAGTGGGAACGGGTCGGAGCAAAAAAACGAGTCCCAAAAACTTGGCCTGGGCCAGCCCGAGAAGTTGTAATAGAAAGCCTTTCTGAAAATTTGAAATTCGGAGAAGAATGTTAAGTAGGAAAAAAACAATGTTAATATATAAAACCTCACCAAATGTACTTGAATTCATCTATATATGAAATAAGCCTCATAAGGGGCGTGTCTTACGCGCTTCGCTAACACCTTCCGAGTAGCTTAAACACAGATTTCGGAGCCAAATTCTATAGAAAAGCACGTAGTCCACTAACTATTAGAAGGGAATTGGAAATGAAAACATTTTAAGGAAACAAATTACTACTAAGAAAAGAGAACTTTCAATATGAAGCATTTCGAATAAATATAAGAAGATCAAAGTAAATTTGGCAGTCAGTTTTTATATGTTCGGTTTTGATAACAATAATAATAATAATAATAATAATAATATTTATTCAGAATCGGTTTGATCAAAGGTTATGAGATCTTAGGTCCGCTCAGTGGTTATTTTCTGCCATTTCGGTTACTTCGTCCTTGCCAGAGTCATCCAGGACAATCCGTTTGCCTGTACTTATTTTCTTGCTTTGGTGAAAACGGATTTGATGTTTTTGAGGAATAGATATTACGAACTATTGAGGAGAAACTGGAAAACAAATGGACAGTTCAAAAAAGCACTGAACGTTTTCTATTTTCAAAGAAACAATCTAAACGACAGAATCCCTTCAGACCAACACTCACAAGCAAACTACAAGTTTCCTCCGGTTTCTATTACCTTTCTTCCTTTCATTTTTAAAGTAGGCTTTTTTGAACAAATTTGAATTGGCTAGTATATCTTCTTCAGTACATGCACTAGACTACAGTAACCGTGTTTAGACCAATGAATACACCTGAAACACAGAGAAAAATAGGATAAGGAGTGGGAATTTCTGTGGGCGGGGCCTAGCCGCGATCCAAATTTTTTGGGTCAGACCAGCCCGCTCCCACCCTAGGCAATACGGTAGTCTATAGTCGTTACAAGATCTAGCAACTGCAAGGCGTCTTACTTGTCAAAATTGGAATAGAAAAGTTTAAATTCTTTCGAATGGAGCAAGAACAATATTTCATGCGTAGTATCCTGCAAGGCAGCTGCGTTATATAAAATAAAGGGCAATTCTGTGGATTTCTAGCCTTTTCCTCAAAAGTACATAAACTTAAATCGGTAGTACTGAAGGAGACACCTCGGTTCGCCCCGCGCCCCAACTGAACATCAAATTTTGTCCGAAATCCTAGTATTCTAGAATAAAACTTACACCCTGGGTGTTAAGCCTCTTTGTTATTGAGATAAATCATCCATAGATCGTTAGAAATATAGATATTCTATAGAACATAGGCTTAGTCACAGTGAGTACAGCTGTTAAATTAGATACTGCAGATACTGCGCAGGAATTATAGCTTTTGATAAAGACTATAGCTATTATTTTGTATAATTAAATCATGAAGAATTGCGCTTTATATGATTGTACATGACGGTAATGTTAAAAGTTTGAACTAAAATTTAATTATTTGTTCGGCAAAGTACTCTCTGCTCTCTTATGGAACCAGCCATCTCTCGCTTCATGACAATCGCCATATTTTATACGCTGCTGCACGAGGGGTGCTTATATAAGTAATTGAACTTCTTTCCTTTACAGAAGTTGGTCCGATTTCGTTGGGTTATCATTGAAAAACCACCCACCGATACAACTTGACCGCTTCTGTTTTGCTTTTTTTTGATTTTTTTTCTCGCCGGAGGCGGTAATAGAAATGTGATTTTATAGTTCAAGGGTTACTTGAATTTTGTTACTATTTTAATTTTAAAAGGGGGTAGTTGTAACTCATCTGGTAGCTCGCCGGCCTATGAATCCGTGGGGAGGAAAGGTTATGGGTTCGATCCCTCCCCCGTTCCGAGCCTGATTGAGCAACCGTGGAATGTATGCTTGAATGTTCATCTCATATAGGAATCAAAACATCAATAGGTAAATCTTACTGCATTTTTTATTGTTATTACCAGAAAATAGAACAGAAAACTAACTTTTTTAAAGAATATCCACTAAAAATATAAGTTAGACTCGGGCCGGCCTTTTCCCAGCCCTCATCTCGATTGATATGTGGTTACTGTATTGAGTAGAAGTAGACGGATTACAACACTTTATTTATTCTGATAATTTATATCACAAAAGATTTATACAATTGTTATGATCTGATATTCTTATAAATCTATACAAATTAGATTCCTCGAATTTGTTTCTCTATAACTTCTGCCGTCTTTCTATTCAAAGTGTTTCGCGGTCCCCATAGTTCGACAACTGGCTTGAACAGACGATTCATTGAACTATTACCACTTCTCTGTTTTACAATCTATAACATTAAAATGTATTTATGTTAATTGTTTTATTATAATTTATTATATAAATAGTTTGTTTTTAAGTTTTAACAAAAATGTTTAGTTATTTTTACCTGATTCATTAAATACAATGGTACAATTAGCCATGTAAATAGTAGAAACAGAATATTCATATACCAATAGGGCACAAATAGTGGGAAAAACATCATTTTATACGTTAGAACAGTCTGGAATAAAACATTTTATATGTAATGTTACAAGCACATTTTATAACTTAGTGGCCTCAAAAGATTAACGTGAAACCAATTGTGAAGGTATGAATGGTTAGGAACGATACGACGGCGAACAGCGCGGTTTGTCGAAATTTAGTTTCCGGAAAGGGTTCGTTCCAGTGGTGATTACTAGATATGGTGAATACGGTGATTCCAGGTAGTTAGTTTGTTAGGTTGCTAGTAGCCCCCAACTGGCCAAAACTTATTTCATCTTTATAAACTCACCGCAGCACAAACTGGAATGACAATAAACCATAGAATCATTAGAACAGAATTTAGAAGTTGAGTTAAAATCGATCTGTTATTATCCTTTATTGATTGATTATATTGATTATATTTATGTTTATTAGCTTACATTTGCTCCGCTTAACATAAAAGTAACATTTGCAAATAGTCTAGATGGTCCATAACATCGTCCAATTACAATTAATTGTAGCAAAACACATAATATAACACTAATCGGAATAAGATCGTGTTGCCAATCATTGTTTATAACCATACTGAAAAGAACCCAATGAAGATTAACATAGAATATTGTTTTATTGTTTTATCGTATTTTTATGTTTGATTGATTGTAGAATGCCATGGAATGTCATCTTAGTTAGGTTATAAGTTATGTTCTCTTGCTAAAGCTGTTGATTCTTCTCAAGCTTATCAGAATGCAGTATAATCGGAAAACGGATAGGCATCTGGGAGACCGAAGAAAACCCGAATTTCAAAAAAAATGCTGTAGCAAAAGTAATTTTTGCGAAAAATAGTCCTATTTTTATTAAGCTTAGGCACCCATGGCACTCTTTTTTAGCTCCACTCTGTGTAACCATTACTTCAAGTTTTTCAAAAATTTTCAATTTTTCGGTCCCCCGGATAACTTTGTCACCCGTGGTCCCCAAGATAATGGGCCACCAATGGCGGCAAAGAATGATATATGATCAACTCCATAAAGAAGTAATGTCAAAAGTTGTTATTCTATAAAAACAACTCACAGTTGAGAAGAATATCATAACGGTTAGACCAGTTACATAAACAGCTGCATTTATAACTAGCGTACGATTCTCTTCAGAATTGGTTGTGAGGAACATTTCTACATTTTCCCCATATGTAGCATTGCTTTAGACACTACCACGATGTCAACGACTTACTGAATTACTATATTTCTTCCATACCTAAAAAGGATCTGTAGATGCCAAACCTTCAAGCTAGGCCAAATTCGTCAAAACCAGAACCCCTTTATAAGAATATTTCCCAAAACATTTCTTAAACTTCCGCTTTCTATATTTTAGCTGTTATTATAATCTAATCATCCTTCATTTTTGAGCCGTACGACCTTGCCTGAATTTTGGTCTGGCTTGAACGCAACCGGTTCAGCAACTGACATTTAAATAGTTTAGCTCACTTTTGAACAGAAAAGCTTCTGAAAGCGGACGTAATCCCAATTCAGCCTCCTATCCGTATAGTATAATTCTTAAATAATCATGAGATGTCACTAGTGTATTTTTAGATATATATAGATATATATTCGAAAAATTAAAACGACAGTTTTAAAGTGATTCTTTTTTCACTCTCCATTATAACTTGTGAATCGGACAATAGATTCCAATTTCGGGAAGTTTACCAGAACGGTAGTTCGCTGGCTAAAGATAAGCTCTAAATACAATACCTAGCTTATTTTGAAATTCTGTATCTTAACCATTTCAAGAGCTAAGCTAAGTTGACTTTGAAAAGAAAATGACAAAATAGCATTGTCAACTTCCTGATAGCTAATTCAGCTTACAATTAGTATTTTTAACGAGTAGCATATTTTAATCCGAACCTGTAGCGGCAAGATCCGTTCTCCAGTCTAATAGATTAGCAATGCTACCTAGTCTCAGTTACTCTCTTACTCTACTCTAATTGTTGTGATCTTACAACCAACAAAACAGGAAGTTATGACATTCAGACCACCCAATATCTAAATTATTACAAAATAATGAAGATACACTGCGTATTGGGTTATTAACTAACTTAACGGTTAGATCTTTGATGATCAAAGGCTGATATAAATCTAATTTAACTTGCGAAATCTTTTCAAAATGAAATTGCTTCCAACTACATGCAAAATGCTCTCAAGGGGCCACGCAGCAGAGCACTTATAGTCAGATTCAAAAGTAATAAGGCGGTGTTCAAAATTCAAAAGATTCGAAAGTAAAAGATTGTTTGCTGAAAATGAAAGTGAAATGAATGAAAGCGGTGTTCAAAATCAAAAAAAAATGCAGGATACCCGGCCTTATTACTTTCGAATTTGACTATATATTGCAGAGTTTTTTGTCTTCGACAGGGTCCCTATCCAACGAGACAAATCAACGAGGCAGAATCTAGCTTATGATGCGAAGCACCTAATCCGACCCTCAACTTCAATCGCCAGAATCTATGCAAACTACACTCTAAAAAGCTCGGTAAACAATTTCAAGTAAATATCTTGAAACAACTAAAAACCAATATATCATTATTGCAAATTATTTATTATTAAAATTGACAAATCCAAAGAAATCATCTATAGTCCATCTCAAGACCTAGGTTTCTAGCGTGGTAACACGATGTGTTATAATAAATGAATGTATTTTTGGAGTAAACGAACCACCACGTCGACCGATTCTACATTAATTTTTTATAACTGCGCCCCTCTCGTGATACCGCGTGGAAACCTAGGTCTTGAGATAGATTATACATAGTTAGTTCTTCTTGTTCTTTTTAGGTTTCGGTTTGATTTGTGGTTCTATATCGGCCGCAGTCGGACAAA